>JAQGAW010002951.1:0-13712 GCA_034698025.1 Phthiracarus crinitus | reverse complement strand
CTGTTAGTTATATTATATGTTTTTTTCTATTGTGATGTTTGAAACCCAAAGTTATAAAATTAAACCTCAGTATATTTGTGGATTTTAAACACATTTTTCAAAACCAATTTTTCTCTATTAGTCCAATCCTTACCAAAATTATTTAAAAATGATAATCGAAAATGATCCGAACGGAATGTGATGGCATATCTAGACCTCATTATATTCTCTAAGTCTTAGCAGTTCTTCAAAAAGTTTCATGACGCCAATTTGAAGATTCGTTTCGATTAATTAAAGTTTGCGCAATAAATATCGTAGCTTTATTCCTAAAATTTCGGAGATCAGTCTACTTGCTATACAAACTTCTCGCTGACAACGTAAAGCAGGTCAAAAGGAGAAGCCCATAATACAATCAAGAAAGCTCTCACATCTCATCCCATACTGCATCTGTTCGATCCAACAAAAGAACGATATCTAATCATTGATGGCATTGACAAATGAAAACATCGGATCGCTTACAGTCGAAAGCTCACACCACACGAAGTCAACTACGATGTTCGTAAACTCGAAGCTTTAGCAGTAGTCGCGCCGTCGAATACTTCCATGTATACCTTCACGGCGAAATATTTACAGTCATCACTGATAATTAGGCTCTTCAACCAGAAGAAGACCGTACTCTTCTTTCGTTTGTCCGTGGAACTCTCGCATTACAATTATATAATCAATCATTGACCTGGCAATAGCAATGTGCACCGGTCAGTCTATGTATCACACACGAAGAACTCTATCATCATCAAAACACTGGCGACTCTACAGCCAAACGTATCATCAATAAATACTGAATAAAGAAGGTTTAACTCTGTGGGATACTCGGATCCATTCTGCCAATTGGTCTCAAACAAAAAGTACTGAAGCATTTCCACGAAAAATTCGGTCACCCAGGAATCAATAAAACTGCAAAATTGATTTAACAATACTACTGGTTGCGCGATTCATTTAAAGACATACCCGAATACTTTAAGTCATTCGAAACGTGTCAATAATAAAATCAATCATGGCTAAACGTTTCGGATTACTTCAACCGATACCAACGCAAACCGTTCTTAACCAAAAATGGGCTCTCAATACCATTGTAATAGGAAGTGCAGCGAACAAAACCAAAGCCAAATACATTTAATTAATAATCGATTATCACTCACGATTTATTTGGGCATTAGCCTCACCTAATAATACATCCGCAACCGAAGTCAACCTCATAACTGGTCTTATTTCCACTTTTGGGACCGGCCTCAACAACTAATTACGGATAAAGGAACGAATTTGTCGAGCACTGAATTCAATCGATTCAATATCGATATACTAGAAATTTAATTTGGTACTATTTTAAATTATTTGTCAATTGTTGTAATTATCACTCGATTTAGGCTTAAATTTATATTGTTTATCAGCAGAAACCATAATATATCTGTATTAAATAATATACTTATAATTTAATGGTAGATTCTAAGCACTTATATTTTATAATATAATTTTCAACCATTTATTTATTTATTGATATTAAGTTATTTAAAAATATAAAAAATAAAAACTAATTAAAATTTAAAAAATAAAAAAAATTAAAATATTTTTAAAAACTAAAAAAATTGAATAAAATTTTTGGCTTTATGTTTTAAATTATAAAATTCGTATAAAATTTAATTTGCAGCATCTATTGTTATACATTTGCTTCTCTATAGTCCATATTATTCCCATATATTAATCTTACAAAATTAAAATATTATCTAAAATACAAAATATAAATTATTTTACAGTTATAATTCAATTAATAGTGAGTATGTTAATACAGCCTTCTATTTAAAAATACTTTAAGAAATTTGTTTACTGCTTTTGAGTTAACTGAAAACTGAGATTATGAATAAATATCTGTAAACAGTGGCAAAAATAGAATAAAAACCAATTAACTGCTGCTTATTCAGTTATATTTTGGCAAATTCCGTTCTAATTAAATTTTTATAACAATTAATTTAAATTTAAATGAATAAGAATAAAAAATTCAACATTTAAGTGGAATATGCTGATTTAAATTAATAACTATATTACTTACAAAATAACGAAAATGTTTACATATAAAATTCAAAGTTGGAAAACATAACGTTAATAATAGTAGCGAGCGATATAAGAGAGCAAGCGACAAAAATCTTGAAAAAACTTTCTTACTATATAATTGTGGCTTATTCTATGTTAATTATGTTTTTACGTTTATAGATTTAAATAAAAATTTCTTATTTGGCATATGCCGGTTTAAATAATCGTCACTATAAAACTTACGATATTTTAAATTATAATGATTTAATATAAATAAACAAAACATAACGAAAATAATGTGAGCCAGCGATAGTAAAGAACTAGCGACTAAATAAAAAATAATTAAATATGCCAAAATAAGAAAATACTTATTATGTTTAGGCTTACTGGTAAAAATTAATAATCTTATATTTATGAACGTATAACGCAAATATTGATTTACTTTCACTTTTTAATTTTACATTTTCTTTTTAAAAAATTTTAATTTAATTTTCTTTTACTTTTACTTCAAGTAAAAGAAAAAGTCAAAAAATTCATAACTTTCTTTAACTTTTAAAAGTAAATACAAGACTAATTTAAGGTACGTATTCAATGCACACTCGCTGTGACAGTATATTATAAAACTATATTTGTTAAATGATCGAGTATTGTAGTGAGATTCCGGTTTTTTACTCACAAAAGATCTTTTGATCTTTCTTTAACGTATATAGAATTTAGTCCAAAATTATTCCATACATTGTTGGAGTACAACCGTACAAACTTATATTTTGTCAATATTTTATTAATTAAAAATTTTGTAAATCACATTACATATCAAACAATGATTAAAAGAACACAAGCGTAAATAAATAATATTCTAGAAAATATAGGAAACAACCGAATGGATATTTTAATATTGATTAAATTATTTAGTTCTTAATATGTAAAAAATTGTGTCTATTATTAAATTTTTAAAACTTATATGATTAATATTACAACTTTTTCTGTTAAAATAGGATAAATTTTTAATAGTATTATAATAATACTCATATTTACAGAGTAATTGTTTTCACATAAATTGTATTTCTGAAAACATATTTAATGCAAGTAATTTATTTAATTTGAATATAATCAAATTAAATGATTTAAAATTCAATTATTTCCTTAAAACTTAGATTTTGAATTTAATTAATACTAATATTTAAAATAAATATTATAGTTAATCAATTCTAAATTATTTCTGTAATTTAATTGAATAGGTTTTGTTATTAAAACATTTAATTTTTTTACCCATTTTGTCGAATTGATAATATACTATTCGATTAAAATAAATTTAAAGTAACAAAAATTAAACTTAATTTTTAGTTTTCAAAAAGTCCAGTTAATAGTAAACTAAACTTTTAAAATCTAAACGTAAATAAAATTAAATTAATTTTAACTTTTAAATATATTACATTTTAAATTGGAAATATTGTAGATTTTTTGTTAATAGTAAACTAAACTTTTAAATAATTCCCACACTAATACATATAATAATGGACTACAAAATACCATAAGTATAAAACATGTCCCACATACCAGTGACCACTAAATCGGTCAAAGAAAAAACCGCTCGTATCGATTTGGCCAATTTTTCCCACACACATACATATAATAATGGATTACAACATACCATAAATATCAAACATGTCCCACATACTGGAGACCACAAAATCGGTCTTTGAAAAAAATGTTATAAAAATGTTTTCAAAACGCAACAATATAAACACTATGTTTATCAAATATAAATAAAATTGTTTATTAATAAAAAATTTAATACATTGTATTGTTGCGATAATATTTAATGGAGTGCTCAAAAAAATTTTCTTACTTGTTTAATCAATGATTTACAAACTTTTATTTTATAATTATTGGATTTAAAGGTAATGAAAATATTTAAAATAAATAATTTTTAACTATATTTCATTTTATTTTATTCAAACTTTAGCTATTGTGTTTATTCGCGCACTTTAATCGATTCGTGTCTTAAATTAAATTCAGACTAATACAGTTAAATGTAGTGTTGTTTTACTTCCTAATTTTAATTTTGCTTTTCTTTTACTTTTACTTTTTCCAAATTTTTTTATTTCAATTGTATTTTACTTTTTCTTTTAAGTAAAATTTCATTTCGATTGTATTTTACTTTTACTTTTAGTTTTCAGTCTAATTTAAATTGTATTTCGCTTTCGCTTTTAAGTCAAAAATAATTTAAATTGTATTTAACTTTCGCTTTTAAGCGAAAGTAAAATTAAAAATTTAATTTTACTTTTGCTTTTTAATTTCGCTTTTTAATATATTATTATAGATAAAGTAAAAGTAAAAGTCAAGTCTTCCAAAAAGCGAAACAACACTAGTGAAAAGTAATATATTATAATAAATTTAAATGTTCGTTTAAGTTATCCCATAAATAATATAATGAAAGTTTGGTTGAACTAAACTTTCGATTACGAAAATTATTTACAGTTTATATAAATTTTTTGTTTTCTTCTTTAAATTACATAATTTAGAAATTATCTGTTAGAATTTTAGACATATGTTAAAATAGTGAAATTAATAACTAATTCCAAGTTATTTTTTTAAAATTGAGTGGTTTTGTCAGACATTATCAAAAATTTATTGCTTCTTTCCATTATTTTTATATATATTGTTCTTAATGTGATTTTATAAACATTTCGTTCTTTTGAAGCATTTGTTAACAGAAATTATAATTTGTTGAATGATACAACAGTTACATTTCATCAAATAATTATTTATGTAATCTAATACTTAAAAAGTAAGAAAAATTTTAAAAAATACAGTGTCAGCACAATTTTGATAGAAGGGTTATTTCGCTTTAAATGTTTCTATTTTAATTGTATTTTGATTATGATTTTTGCCTTAAATTTAATTTTGATTGACTAATAAAAATCAAAATTAAAATCAAAATTATTTGTGATTTTAAATTTAATTTTGATTTTTCAAAATTTTTTTCATTTTAATTGTATTTTCAGAATTGATTTCTAATTTGATTGTATTTTGATTTGATTAATCAAAACCAAAATACGAAATTAATTTTCATTTATTTTAAAAAAGATAATTGGAGTTAAATGGTAATCCTATATTTTTATAATAAATTTAACATGTTCAAAAGTTCATTAATTAATAAATATGACTCAATTATAATTCATAATTTTAACCATAACTTTTCAAATAATATTATAGATTAATGTGTTCGCTTTAATAATCTGACGTATAAGATGACAATTGACAATGCCATAGGAAATTGTCAAATATAATTGCATTAGTCATACTATTCTTTATTTTTAAAAATATAATTAAAATGTGTGCCAAAATAGAGCTAAAAATAATTGTAAAAATGGTTGTATTAATGTCATAAAATGAGGTAAAAATGGTCTAACACTGTTTAAAAACAACTTAAAATAATCTAAAAATGACAAATAATAAATAAGAATGGTTAATATATGGTTAAAAATCGAAAATGGATTTAATATCTTTTAATTAATTGTAAACATAGGATAAAAATGTATCAAATATTGTTTAAAATAACACAAATATAACTATTTCGTATTTAAACCAATCCGACGAGTAAACATATTCGATTAACATCAGTATCAATAAAATTTTGAAATTTTTAAGTGTTTAAATATATTTATTTTTAATACAAGAAATGTTAAAACGTGTGATTTAATTAAATAAAAAATTTGGGAATCAGTGTTGTGTTAAATTATATATATAATATTAAAAAGTGAGCTCTTTGTGAATGTGTCGTTCTTGTTTGTTATCTTCATTTCAAAAATATTTTCTTTTCGTTTTTTAATCATATTAAAATACTCTTGTTTTGATAGCACTGGGATTTTTATATCTAATTCTGATAATTTTAAATATATCATAAAACAATAACATAATTTTATTAAAATTAAGTAAAATATATATAAAATAATTATTATTTATTCATAATGTATACACTTCTTTCTTTAGAATAAACTCAACATATTTGTAAATGATAATGCAATAATCTTGTATTTTAAATAAAATCTTTTGAATTATTGTTAATGACAAGTCAATTTCAATGTAATATAAATTATTTTATAAAAATATATATGATTATTATCAACTTGTCTAGAAATTAAATTCAAATGATTTCATAAAATTCTATTATATTCACAACTATTTTAATTATCGATTAATCATTTAAAATCAATTCATTTTTAATTTACTAATTAAATTATAAAGTATTGCTAAAATGTCGAAAAAACAAAGTGTTTTTAACATAAAGTTAAATAATAAACTATTTGATTAATGTTAAAAGTTTCATAACTCAAACGTTAATGAAATGTATTTTTAATATTATATATATATTTACATTAATATACTGAGACATATAGTCAATATTAAACTATAGTCACATCACGTGATACTGTTTTTATTGTAGAACTCTGGAATGATTTGGTTCCAGTGAAATAGAAAATTTTTCTGTTTTGATTTATTCTGAATTTCAATTTAAATTGTTAAACAATATTCTAATTAGTTTATAAGGCTCTTCAAATAGTGGTATAAGGGAATAAATATGCTTTATATTTAATAAATTAAAAATATGGCATTTAAATATATTATTAAAATTAAAATCATGCGAAAAAATAAATAATTTTTTAATACTTTTAAAAATTAGTATAAATAAAAACCTTTTGCGTTAATTATGGAACATTCTGTACACTATTAAAGTTTAATGTTATTAAGAATATATAATTAGTGTAAAATAAGACAATAAAAAATATTTACATACGATGATCATGTTTTATATTATTTGATTAATAATAACGCAAAGTCCTTATTATCCAATAAGTATAAAATTATTTTTACAAAATAAAATAAAACATTAATTTTATAAAAATTTACAGTAAGTAAAATAAATTAAATTTAAATAATAAAAATATTTAGTATGATAAAAGTATTGTTGTTTTGATTTTCAAAATTCAAAACTAAAATGAATATATTTAAAATTTGATTTTTATTTAATCAAACTTAAAATCTTATCAAAATTAAAAATTTTAAAAAATAAAATTTAAATTGGAAGTTTTTACAGAATTAATAAGAAAATCACATAAAATTTAAAACGATTTAAAAAACTTATATTAAAATAAAATTTAAAATGAAAATATTTTTGAAAACTAATTTTGATTTAATAATTCTTTCAAATTTTCACTAAACCTTTAATTGTTGATCAAAATGCTTCTCTTTTCTCTAATATTTTACGTAAAACAGTGGACATTATAATTGGTGATCCTTCGTGTCCGAATGATTTGGTGAAGAAAGCTAAACAAATAAAAATACCTGTAGTGTCGAGTGAATATATTGTTCAATGTTTAATAAATGGTCAAAAATTACCTTATCATCAGAAAGTCATGTTTAATTCACTTAATTTACTTTCTATTAATAATTTTAATCTTAATTTTTATGTTTAGGTATGTCTGATATCAATATAAATATTAAAAAAGTCAAATAAGAAACATTATAAGACTCAAGTTAGAAAAAAAATCGATAGGCGATAATATATGACTTTACAGTTTGTTTTTTGTTAGTTTTTAGTCTCGTTCCATTTTGTAATTTTTTAATAATATATTATAGTAACGGATGACGCCATTCTATTTCATTATTTTTCGATAATATTAGACATTTGCGGCAAATGCCGCTCTATTTGATTATTTACGATATTATTACACTTTTCTGGCAGATACCATTTTATTTCGTTATTATTTGATATTAATAGACATTTGCAGCAGATGCCACTATTTCGTTATAATTCGATATTATTATATATTTTCGGAAGATGCCATTTCATTTCATTATTTACAAATAACATTAGATAATACTGGTTAATGCAATTCAATTTTGTTATTTTTCTATTTTATTAGACAATTTCGAAAGATGACACTTTTTTTATTTTTTTTTTGAAGATAGGAATCTTTTTTCTTCATGATTATTAAGGAATTTTCGAAGTTTGGATTATTTTTTGTTCTATATATTAATATCGATTTTTTTTCATTTAAACAATGATTTTTAGAAAATAGTAGTATTTTTTGAAAATAAATCGCATAGACAGAAAGACAATGTAAAATCCATAATATAATTTTTGCGAAGTCATATAAAAAATGAAACCCAGTATTAGCATTAACTTTGGAGTTGACTGCAAATAAAAACAAATTAAAACAAAAACTTTGAATTTAGATAGGTTTTTTAACCTAATGTTTAATAAACGGATTAAACAAAAATAAAACAATGCTCGATTTAAAGATGAAAAGACGAAAAATAGCAACGTTTTAAACAATCTTTTCAATTTTTTAAATAATTTTGGTCTTTATAACCATTAATAAATTTAAATTAATTTCTTGATACATAAGGACGGACAGAATAACATAATCTCACTAATCCCATTTCCCAAAAATGATTAAGTATTAATCTTGAAGGTAATATTTGTTTTATAATTTAAAATTTTATTTTGTTGAAATAATCGAACATACATTCAATGGTAACATCACATAAAAATTATCCATTTTATAACTTTATATAAATTAATTGTTCTTATAAACTAATAATTTATAACAAAATAAAGATTATATTAAGATCATCTGTTGTAATCCTGATGATGGTTTTTTATTTGCAACTGCTCAAAAAATGGTCTAATGGAAATACAATATATGGATTTAACTTTGCTCCTGATTTAAGTGTTGATTGCTGAAAATGGGTTTCGCAAGTATTATTGAAAAAGGTTCATTGAAGATTGAAATGAAATTTTCTTAAGCATTGACTGAAACAATAAGTGTATTATTATACTGTGAATGCCATAGCATTATAGAAATTGATTCAAATAGGCAAGTTATTACTGACTATTTGTAATGAATACAATTCAAATTAATTCGTTGTTGGTTGATTATGATTGTTTTATTGGAAAATTTCCAAAAGACTTGTTACCAAAGAAAGCAATAAAAGAAAGGCCATGTGCTTTAATAATAAATACAGATGACTCATCTAAACCTGGAGAACATTGGTTGGCGTTATACCGTGACCGCATTTTAAAATCTAAGTTATAAGCTATGCGTAAACTTGATTTAAGTGAATACGAAATACGTTATTAATGTAACACTTGTGTGCAATATGTTTTCAAAGCACATGTTTATTTGTTTTGTTTTCGAAATTAATAGAATAGTGTTGCATTTAAGTTAATATTATCAGTTATTTCTGCGGTTGTCATTGCATTCGGTAAATCCTAACGTTTATATTAAATATAAGTAATATGTGTGATAGTGTTGTGAGTTTAGTGTTATGCAAATAAAATGGTTTATTCGATCGAAAAAAGGCAATTCATAGTCGAAGTTTATTTAAAAACAAAATCTTATAATGCGACAAAAACATTATTTTTAAATAAATTTAATCGACAAACTAATGACAATGCTATTTGGAATATTATTAATAAATTTAATGCTATGGGAAACGTTGAAAACATAAAGCGACATAGAAAAAGAAATGTACTCACACCAGAAAAATTACAAAATAATTAATGAAAGTTTTATTCGGTCCTCTAAAAAACCATTATCTGTGCGATGTATGGAAAATAATGTTTCAAATATATCAGTTCGTAATGCTGCTAAAATGCTTGGCAATAAACATTACAGCATTCAAACTTTACAAGAGTTAAAGCCGATAGATTTTGAAAAACGTCTAAATTATTGTAATTGGTTTATCGATTTCATAAAAGATGACATCAATATTTTAGATAAATTAATTTTTAGGTATATTTAATAATTAATTTTTATAATTTATTAAAATATATAAAACTTATTTAAAAGTGACGAGGCATGGTTCGAGTTATCGGGAGCTGTTATAACTAAAAAATCAAAAATATGGGCTTAAAAAAAACCCGAAGTTTTTAACGAATCAAGTTTGCACCCTTTGAAAATTGGAGTATGGTGTGGAATAACTCGATCAAAAATATTTGGTCCAATTTTCTTTAATAAAACAATTAATTCCACCGAATACATACGAATAATTGAAGAATTTGTGAAAATGTTAGATCATAACATTATATATGATGGTTACTTTCAACAAGACGGCGCACCTGCACACACCGCAAAGAAAACATCCCCTTATTTAGAAACATTTTCTCTAATAGAATAATTTCCAGATCTACTAGTTTTCTTGAAACTTCTATAGAATGGCCCGCTAGATCCCCCGATTTGACTAGGCCCGACTTTTATTTATGGGGTTATTTAAAAAATAAGGTTTACTCTACCATTCCACAAAATATTAATGACTTAAAATTAAATATTGAAAATTGTATTAGTAATATTAATCAAGAAACCTTTACTAAAGTTTCTGATCACATGGTTTATAGAGTAAATTTATGCTTACAAAATAATGGTAAGCACTTTGAACATTTAATTAAAAAAAAGAGAACTTAATAATCACTAAACGCTTTTCTATTTCTTAACTCTATGTATTAATTTAACAAAACCCATTAACTGCATATTACCTACTTAGGTTTAAAAATGCGGTAACGGTATATAAATAATAAAGGAACAGCTGAATATTTTGATAGTTTTGGTTTTATGCCACTGCATAAAGATATTATTTTGTTTTTAAAAAGAAATGATATAAAGAAAGTAAAATACAATCCAAACCAAATACAACGAATAACGTCAAAAACTTACTGTGCATACTGTGTTTTGTTTGTTAAATTTAAATGTTTAGATTATGATTTTTGTGATTTAATGAAGTGATTTTCTTCAAATAAGTATAAAAATGATATTAAAATATTTTACTCGTTATTAATATGATTCCGAGAATAACAAATATTTGTTTATCATTTAGATATGATAATCGTTTAAATTTAATAAAGCTTTATTGATTAAAAAATTCTTCAATAAGTATTAACTATTAACCAGGAAAATTTTCAGGTATGATTGATCGGTAATAAAGAACGAAATCAACAGCTTTAATATTTTCTAGAGGTCAGCATAAGTGGATTAAAAAATTTTAAACATTTAATCAACAGTACAATAGAATGTGTTAAATTAATAAGAAGAGTGATTAATGTAGAATACATTAAAATTTTAAAGTTTATAATATATGTATTGCGGTTGATACTGAACCGATAAATTTAATATTATTAACAAAAGCTTATCCACTTTGTGCTTCTTATGAATCTGAATTATTTCCAGCACTTAAGTTCAGTTTTGAAGGTAAAATATTTACAGTTCACAGAAGTGGGAAAATATTTTCAACTGGATTTAGATCTATGGAACAAACGAATAATAATTTCTCAAAATTTTTAAAGTTAATCAATGGTTGCACCAAGGAGAAAAAATCGATATCAGTGGTAAACTAATTATATACTTGCGAAAAAGAAATAAATTAAAATTCCTTTTAAGTTATTGAAACAAATTTGATTGAAAATTTTGACAAATAAAAAGTTTAATAAATTCAAAAAAATGGATTCTATAAAAAATTTTATTTGTAATTATAATTATATTAATATTTATTTTCATTGAACTTAGTGTAAAAAACTTTGGATATTTTAAATTTGATTACATTAATTTAAGTAATCAACTTAAATTAAGTGACCCTAATATTTATTTAAATAAAGTAACAATACCCTTTTTATTGATCTTCAAAAAAATGCATCAAAATGTTATAATGATCTTTTTTAAATAAAAAAACTTTTAAATAAATTCTTATAAAGGTAATTTATTGTTTGTCTGGAATATTAAATTTTATATGTTCAAGAGAATTATCAACAGTTTTCTTCACAGAAAACAACATTAGCTGACGTTAGAAAAATTATTATCGATCATGAAGCTACCAAAAAATGGACATTTGTATATATAAGAAAGACCCTGATAATTGGAAGTCAATGAGTAGAACAAATTCACACAATTCAGTAAGTTATGATACACCAGATAGTATCAATACTAGTTATTATCCTATTTTGAGCTTAAGAAAATCACAAAACACACAATCAAATGATATTTTTAATAATTAAAATAAATTTTTGTTAAATAAATAATTACATATTTTTTAAATAAATATATTTTATTTTAAATTATTTTCCAATTTGATTTCCAATTCCTGCGCGAATTAATAATTCTTGATAATTATAACTATGTTGCTTATTTGATGTTTGTTCAATTGGTTTTTGAACTTCTGTTGGTTTTTCATCTGAATTTACAACAGTTTCTTCAGTTTTAACATTTGTATTATCTTGAGTTTTTGTTTCTGTGTTTGTTTTACTTTCTGGATTGATTTCTGAATCTTTCTGTTTATTTGATTGAGTAACATTTACGTGTTCCTTTGGCATATCAGGTATACTTGTTATTGTTGTTTTTTTGAATTTTAGTTTTATTATCACAATAGCTCCTAGAAATTTTTTGTAATATTCCGATCTCTCTATGTTCTCCAAGATCAGGAAATGTATCTCTTTTAACAATATGTGTGTTTTCCCCATCTATATTTTCTTCTGTTTCGAAACATTCATAAAATATTTTTAAATTTTCATTTACCATCTTTACAACATATTTATTTATTGAAATTGCATTTTCTAACGGAGGCTTTATTAAAGCTTCATCAATTGCATCATCAACTTCTAATTTTAAATATCATAACGTAACTTTTTATTTGTAGACTTAATTATAGAACTACTAAATATATGTTTCCAATTTGGAATGTTTTTTTGTTTAAGTTTATTATTATCTTCCAACGTTTGAGATTCAGACAATTCTTCAAATTTTTTTATTTGTTCAATATTCTTGATAATTTTTGGTACTAAAGGTTTACAAAAAGATTTACGAACAGGATCACATGAATAAGGAACATAAATACCTTGTTCATTTTTAAGTTGAATTTTAGCAATCGAAGATTCCATAAATACAAAATCTGCATTTAATCTCCTAGGTTTAGAAACGGGTACAACAACACCTTCCAATATTTTATTAGATTTTTTTCTAAAATGAAGTGTTAATATGACAAAACCTGATTGGAAGTCTATAATATGTTCACCACTATGTTCTAAATTCTGGAAATGGCTTATATATTTTCTAAATTAAATTTCAACCTTATTAAAATTGTTAGATTTAACTCTAATATACTGAGGATTGTTGTAATTAATAGTAATTTGATCTCCAAACTTTTTATCAGATGGAACTTCAACTATTCTAAGTATATTTCTTCTTGTTCCACCATAGACTCTGTCATAAATAATATCTGTCATAACATATAAAAATTTAACTGGTTCTAAACTATATGGAAATCTAGGAGTTGTACTAATGTCATCATTAGGTAAATGTAAATTATTTGGTAAAACACCATTTACATCACCATGACTCTGGACGTAAGGTTTGTAATAAGATTCATACAAATCTTGAACATCTACTTTAATTTCTTTTTAATCATAACCAATTATACCACTTAAAAATGGAGAAGGTAAAATATACAAATTTCCATGTCGTTTAGTTTCTCCTTTACATAGAACAAACGTATTAGTTTTTTTTATTAAAATTTAGAGAAGGAAATGTTTTCATTTCTATATCTTTATTGCTCAATAAATATTTTCCATCAAAATGATTTTGAATAGCATCGTT
>JAQGAW010002950.1:0-13712 GCA_034698025.1 Phthiracarus crinitus | reverse complement strand
TGCGCAGAACACTATACTAATGACTGACTTACCTTACGAAATTGATGTTCACTCAACGAAAGCTGAATCACGAATGAGAGAAATTTCAGTGTGCACTCCCTTTAGTACTATCGCAACAGTACATTTTGAAATAAAAATAAAAAATTTAATAATAATCTTTTCAAAACGCAACAATATAAACACTATGTTTAACAAATATAAATGAAATTTTTTTATTAATAACAATTTAATACATTGTTGTAAATAATTGTTTAAACAAATGATAAAAATTTCATTGTGCACTCCATTAAGTATCATCGCAACAATACAATTTAAATTGAAAATAAAAATTTTATAAATCTTATTTTTTATTGCAACAATATAAATACATTGTTTAACTTAATTAAAATAAATTGCTTACTTATTTTTGTTTTTAAGCAGATATAACTTTTACTATATATTGATTAAATGAAAAAAATTTATATTTTTATAATATATTGTTGTAATTAGCACTTCAGTGTGTGTATTGTGAATTTAGATTCAGTTGTGTTTTAGCTTTCTTCGAGTCAACATCATATAAATTATTGTTAAGCTAACAAACAGAAGTTTTATATAAGAGAATATAATTACACATGTGATTGTTTTTAACATTGAAATAGTTTTACTGTTTTTATTTTAAACAATATTTAATCCATTTTTACCTTATTTTAATCAGTATTTAATAGAATTTAAAGCCATTTTTGATTATTTTACCCGAATTTTAGTCCTTTTTTAGTTAATTATTAGACAGTTTTGTGACATTTTTTTTATCATTTTTGGCTCATTTTTCTCACATTTTATCACTTAAAAAAGACTCCTATCTTCAATAAAATAGACTCCTATCCCTTAATAAACATAGAGAAAAAACCCCTTGATAAATATAGAGCAGTCCACATACAGACATACATACAGACATACATACAGACATACATACAGACATACATACAGACATACATACAGACATACAGACGGACATGTCAAATCCAATAGCTGACTTTTACAAAGTGAGCTAAAAATTTAAATTTTATAGAACACAAAGTGAGTGCATTATGTATGTTCATTCTGTTTCTCTTTTTTAATTAAGATTGTATTTTCATTTTGATTTTGAGATTAATATAAGTTTTGATTGTTTTTTATACAATAAAATGTTTATTAATGTATTTGTATATTGAATAATCAAAACAAATATGCTAAAGTAATTTTGATTTTTAATTTAATTTCAAAAAGCTATACAAGACTAGTAATGTCCGGCGATATGTAAAATCATATTATTCATGCCAATTTGTAAAGAGTCCAAACAATCACACATATAGACCTTCCGTACTAATCGAAACGCTTGACAATCCAAACACCATTTGGAGTATTAACATTTGGAGCTCGTCATCACTCAACACATTAAGCGAAATACTTGAAAGTAGTAATAAACGAGCAATAACTAGAAATTAAAATGCAAAACTCAATTCACAATAAAATATGAAATAAAAAATTTATATTACATTTGTTTAGTATAAAAGAAGTCAAAATTATTTTAATGTATATATACGCTTTAAGGACAAAACTGGATTTATTTTTTGTAATAGAAGAATGAATAATCAAGAAACAAAAAATATATATTAGTTGGAGATTTTAATTTGCATCTCCTCAAACAAAAAATAACTTGAAAATTTAAAAAAATTTTCTTATTAATAAATAGTTGAGTTTAAACTAAAGGTGCTAATGGTTTGGTGTGATTTGGTTCAAACCAATAACGAGTTTCTTTAATATTTATAATAATTATTGCATTCAAAATAATCAATAATATAATATTTTTTTATAAAAATTCAAATATTTTAAAAAATATGCTTTAAATTGTATTTTTTTGTAATAATAAAAGTATTATGGTACAATCTTTGAAAAATTTTATTTAAAAATTTAATTATTCTGTAATATTAGCGTAAATTCAATATCAATGGTTTATTAATGGTTTGATGTGGTTTGAAATGGTTTACATTATAGTTATTGGTTTAGTTTAGATTTTGAATTAATGGTTTGGTTTGATTTGGTTTTAAAAAAGTCAAACCTATAGCACATTTAGTTTCAACCATTGAAATTACTAAAAATACTTAACTATTGAATCTCATCATTTAAATAGAATTCAAAATTTATGATTCCTATTCATTTTATCATAAAGCTAATTAAAGAAACCATACTACTGTTGTTTCTTTTTAGAGTTTTTTAAATTGATTTAGTTTTCATTTTGATTTTTTAAAAATTTTCAATGTTGTTTTAATTTTTATTTTGATTTCAGAAAATATTTTTAATTTGTCGAATTTGATTTTGATTAAGACAAATAAAAATTTAATATATTTTTGATTTTAAAATTGATTTTTGAAAATCAAAACAACACTAAACCAAACTAATTTATTTTAATTCTGATTTTTTTCAAAAACGTATACGTTTTATTCCAGTTTAATACACTCGAATTATTTATTTAAATAAATAATTATTTTAATAAAATAATTTACAGTTTGAAAAAAATAATATGAACTTTACTTTTATTTTATGACAAATTGTTATGAAGAACTGACTTCAATTTTATTTTGTATTAATACATTATATTTTTTAAATATTTCTGAATATAATTTTATTATTTTGGATATTTTAATAAAAATGTTTATTTTATATAGACATTTAAATTTACTCTAAAAATTCATTATTATTTTTTTTGAGTTTATAACAATACGCAAGTAATAAAACGTTAAATAATAATGCAAAAAGTTCAAAAACAATAAATTTTTACAAATATATATTAGTGAAATGTTAATTTACTATAGTGTAATATTTGCTCCTTAAATTAAAAAACTTTAAATTTATAAACAATTTAAATTATTGTTTTGACAAAAATCAAAATCATAATATAAATTAAATAAATATAATTCTTACTTGAGAATAGTTTCGGCAGTTCCAAACTATAAAAGTTTAAAAAATTAAGACGACGTTTCGACTAACATTCTGTTAGTCATTATTCAAGTCTCAATAGTAAAGGTGATGATTTTGTGAGCAATGATATCATATAATACACAAAAAGTTTGTTACTATGCTCTAGTGTTGTTTTACTTCTGAATTTTAATTTTGCTTTTCTTTTACTTTTACTTTTTCAAATTTTTTTTATTTCAATTGTATTTTACTTTTCCTTTAGTTTTCATTCTAATTTTAATTGAATTTCGCTTTCGCTTTTAAGTTGAAAATAATTTAAATTGTATTTAACTTTCGCTTTAAAGTGAAAGTAAAATTGAAAATTTATTTTTTCTTTTGCTTTTTAATTTCGCTTTTTCATATATTATTGTAGATAAAGTAAAAGTAAAAGTCAAGTAATTTGTATTTTACTTTTGCTTTCACAATTTTGATTTTGATTGTATTTTGCTTTTTCTTTTAAAAAATTTTATATTTCAATTGTATTTTACTTTTGCTTTTAATTTATATTTTAATATCAATTGTATTTTAATTTTTCTTTTATTACTATTATTAATTTCAATTGCATTTTACTTTCGCTGAAGCGAAAGTAAAAGTAAAAATATTTTTTCGCTTTACTTTTTCTTCCAAAAAGCGAAACAACACTACTATGCTCTCACACCGAAACTGTTTTTTTTATAAAAAGTTTTTATTTACATAAAGTTTTTAATTTCAAACTCAAAAGTTATGCATATATTGTTAACGCATAAAACTGCTCACAAAATCATCACATTTAGTATTGAGACTTGAATAATGACTAACAGTAAGTTAGTCGAAACGTCGTCTTAATTTTAAACATTTAAAGTTTGGAACTGCCGAAACTATTCTCAAGTAAGTATTATATTTAACAAAATATTGGCAGTGTCAGTGCATTTATAATAATGTCTGATAAAACATTTTATAAATTAAATAAATTTATGAAATCCAAACTAATTATATATATAAAAAATACTTTTTCGTGTCTGACCGCAATATCATAACAACTGCAATACGCTATGACTGGCATTAATGCAAATGGGGCGCTGTACTAGTAGTCTTAAATACTATTAATTTTATTTCTATTTTTTAAATTTAAATACATGTTCTCTATGTTCCTCTTAGTTTTAATTCACTTTTTGAAAATAGAAAAAAAGCAAAATTTTTGCCAAAGCGAAATTATTATGAATTATAATTAAAAAAACAAATTAAAATAAAAAATAATTAAAATGCATTATGAGAACATAAAGGTTTGTCAAATCGAATAGCTTTTATTAAACAAAGTGAACTAAAAAATAGTAAAGAGGAAAAAATATAATTTAAAAAATCAAAAACTTAATCTGTTTCAGCCAAAACAGCAATAATTTGCATTTATTGATATCTTTAATACAAAAAATTCAAAAAATAAAAATTAAAAATGTAGTTAAAAGTGCTTATTATTACGATCAACTTTCTAAAAACAAAATCTATTAGTTTTATAAATTTTTAAATAAATAAAAAATTTCATTCATTTAGAATTAAATTACATAGAAATTATCATGGCTTAAATGCAATTAAATCATAATTAAAAAAAGAAATCACATTTTTTAAGTTAACATATTAAGAATTTTAATTATAATTGGCTTTAAAAAATTAAAATTATTTTTACATAATTAAATAATATATTTTTTTAATAGCAGTTTCATTTAAAGTAAATTTGTATAAATTATATTTTTCCTATCTTAAATCACCATGGTTTTCAATTTAAGTTATAAGTTCAAAACTTTAAAAAATTTTGTTAATTAATTACAGCATACTTTCATTTATATAAATGTTTTTAATAGCAACAGTAATATTCAAGAAATTGAGCTATGATTAAACTAAGTAAATTCAATGGAATGACAAGTTAATTAGTTTAAAAAATAAATTTTTAATTTAAATTAATGTTTATTAATTTATTAATGGAAAATTTTAAATTTTATTTTTTGGTAATAAAAAACAATTATCAATAAGAAATTTTTTAAAAAGTTAAATTTTATTTAAGTTTTATCGAAATTAATTAAAAGTTTTATAATAGTTCTTTCTTAATTATAATCTATAGTATTTTGATAAAAAATCAAATTTTTAATTTTAAATAAAATTTAACTACTAATATAAGATAATAAATCCAAAATGTTATGTAAAAGTTAAATAAATATAAAATTTTTAACAACATATTATTTATAACTGTTTTTTTAAAATTTTATATATTGTATAAAAATAATTATAGAATCACATTTTGCACGCCGATTCTAATGATTTTCTTATTATCTATAAAAACATTACGCTTCACTATAAACTGATTTACAGTTCATAAAATTGTAGTTTTGCAATAAGTTTTATGTTAAATTTTAATTAGTCTTGTTTTGAAATTTGAAAATTAAAATTAAAATCAAAATGGAAAGTTTAACTAAAATCAAAATCAAATTACAATCAAAATAAGAAAAATAAAAGCCAAAAAACACTAATTCGAATTATATAATTTGATATTTCATATATAATTAAACACTAAAATCAATTATAAGCAATTATTAGTTTCTAAATTAAACTTTAATATTCTTTAATAAACTTTAAACATCTGAAATAAAATATAATATAAAGTAAATTATAATATTTATAATACTTTTCTCATCAATATAATCGAGGCATCATTTATTGTGCTAGCAATGCTAATCACACCTGTTTCAGATTAAACTTTCTAATAGTAAAAAATTTAAGGCCCGAGCCCGATCTAAGCCCGACATACTCAAACCCGAGACCGACAAAAGCTGGAAAAATTAAAATTTATAAAGCCAGACCCGGCCCGATTTTTCTGCATATAAATATTTTAACTATAATATTATATCTAAATAAAATTTCTATTCAATTTTCTTCGTTTTAACTCTATTCTATACAAATTAAGATTCATTTAAGATTATTTGATATTTTATTTTACAAAACTTTATTATTTTGTATATAAAAATATGGCATATCTCATTATTTTATTCCAAATTAAAAATTTTCTGGCTTTATGTTTTTTATGACATAAGCCCGGCCGGACCCATTCCCGCTATATTTAAGCCCGAGCCCGACAAATTATGTCGGGGGCCCTGCAAGGCTTGAAAAATCGGAAGCCAGTTAAAGTCTAATTCAGATATTTATATATATATATATGCGCTCAATTATATTAAAATTTTTCGTGTCAAGGTTTATGACCTCAAATCAAACTGACCAATAGAATTTAATTGTTATCCTCAGCATTCAGAAAATTATTTGCAAACACAAAAAAATTTATCTGTAGTTTTGTATCGTTTTAATATTTTGTATTTTGATTGTTTTTTGATTTTGATTTTTGATAAAATAATCATTTCTATTGTTCATTGATTTGAATTTTAGTTAAAACTTCAATTTCGATTTTATTTTTATTTTGCTTTTGATCAAATATAGTTTAAATTGTAATGAGATTTTAAATTTTGTCAAAATAGATTTTTTGATTTCGAATTTTGATTTTTATTTTCTACACAAAATCAAAATTAAAATCATTAATATTAGGATATTCAATTTTATTTTTATTTTTTAATAAAACTTTTATTTTAATTCTATTTTAATTGTATTTTAATTTTGAATTTTGATTAGATTTCAAAAATCGATAAAACACTAGTTTAGTCTTATAAATTTATCCTAATATATAATTAAACGTTATTTAAACGAAATTTAATTGTAATATTAAATTAAATGAGCTAAATTAGAATGCTTCTAGTGTATGTAATTACAATATAATGTATAATTTGCTAAAGTTAGAGATAGATTTATAATTTAATTTTAATCAATAATGAATAATTCGATTTGACATCATTACAATCATTTATAGGTCAGTTTCAAAAAATTTAGTTGTAAAATATCATAAATTTTTTTGCCGGTTTAACTTGGGATGGCATAAAGCTCAATTATACTCAGCTTCAGAGTGAGCTTGTTATCCTCAAGCTCTAAATCCCTGAGCTTTGAGCTTGAGCTTCAAAATATGTGGTGAGCTTTAAGCTTATAGCTTGTTGATAACAATAATTTGAGCTTCAAGCTCAGCTCAGCTCAAGCTAGTTTAAGCTCACTTTGAGCTTCTCCGATTATTAGTAATATTAGATTTAATAAATATATTCGTATATACATTATAAACGAATAAGCAATGAAAAATAATTTTGTGAAAAGCCAATAAGATCAACTCCCCGAGCTTCGAGCTAGAGATTATTTTTTAAGCTCAATTTACATTTATCTTGTAGCTTGAGCTTCAATCTCCTGAACATAAAAAATTGAGCTTCATGCTCCGTTCTGCTTAAGCTAGCATAGGCTCAATCTGAGCTTTTAGCCATGTCTAGGTTGAAAGGTTTAAACCGCTGTTTCTAAATATAAAAAATTAAACCTAAACAGCTTAACTATAGCATTCTGGCTTAAACCGAACCGTAAGCAAATTTAAAATTTAATAAAACTAATTAATATTTAAATAGAGACCCGTGGCTTGTTTCATGTAATAAAAGTTTAACAGTAAGGTAATTCTGTGTTGGAATGTGGAATTGCGTTGTGCGTATTAGAGTAGTAAATCGTTAAAATTTTCAGGCCCGAACCCGACATTAGCCCCAAAGTTTGAAGTCTGGCTGACCCGAGCCCGTCTATTTCAAAAATTCAAAAGCCCGGCCCGATTGGGCCCGATTCAATCAATTTCGTACATAAATGTTTTATTAAAAATTCGACGAATATGACCTTAAAAACAATAAATTATGCACTTTTAAAAGTTTTTGTCGAGTTATTGTTAACTACTTATATTAATTTAACCATATTTAAACGAAAACATTACTCTTTAAATTTTTTAACTTCTGAAATATCTAAAATAAGTATAATCAATAAAAACCAGAGAAACTTCAAACCCGGCCTTGCCAGATTTTTTATTATTAAGCCCGAACCCGGCCCGGCCAGTGTATTTGTATCGGGGGGCCCGTTTACTAGTCTAGTGCGTATTATGCAGTAATAATATGTGATTCACAATACTAAGACAATTAAATATGCTATCAATTAAGACCGAATCGGTCATTACATTTGATTAAAGAAACTTTAAACCTTTTAATCTCTAAATTTTTCATAAATTTTTTGAGTTTTAAAAGTCCGAAGTAATTTCTAGTCTATTAATAAATAAATTAACTTTAACTTTGAATACGTTAAATGTAAATAACTAATCATTGATATGACGTTTATGTATGACACGGTTTAAATAATCCATGAATGAGCTATTTACAAACACTAGCATCAAACAGTTCTATGTGAAAGAATTGTCTTTTCTTTTCCATCAATTTATTGATATATAAATACAAAGGAAATATTAATTTTTTAAAAAGATTTTAAAATTCAAGTTTCAAAATTTTAAATTGTTATAAACTAATTTCAAATAGTGAATATATTTCAGTAGTAATAAAACTAAAATTACAATATTTTTAAAGTTTAGGAAACTCACAAAAATATAAAAATTCATGTTTTAAATAAAAATCCGATTTAGTAATGTGTGCCATATTTTTGGTTAAAATTTTTTTTTCAAATATAATATTATATCCGAATTTGATAATATATTTTAAATATTTTTATACTCATTTTAATTAGAGTTTTGGCAAACAGAAACCCAACAAAATTTAAAACGAAACCACAAAACCGCGGTTTAAACTGACAAATATTTAAGATTTAATTGAATCATTGAATATTTATTCAGATTTATAATATTAAAACTCCTTTATTTTAGTCTTATTAATTTAACTTAACATATAATTATACGTAATTTAAACGAAATTAAAATGTTAAATTAAATAAACTAAATAATGTAAGATTGCTTTAAGAGTTGGGGTTAAATATATAATTTTCTTTTAAAAAGTAAGAAAATGTGATTTGATATAATTATAAGTAATTTCATAATATTTAATAACATTTTAATTGCCTTTTAACGGTTTAAACTGCGTTTTTCTAAGTATAAAAAATTAAACCGAAACCGCTAACTATAGCAAACTCGTGGTTTAAACCGAACAATAGGCAAATTAATTTTTAATAAAACTAATTAATGTTTAATTAGAGACTCTTGGGTTGTTTATTGTAATAAAAGTTTAACCGTAAGGTAATTCTACTGTATGTGGAATTGTGTGGTGCGTATTATGCAGTAATAATATGTGATTCACTATACTTAGACAATTATATTTGCTATAAATTAAGACCGATTCGGTCATTACATTTGATTACAGAAACTTTAAACCTTTTATCTATTAATGTTTGATAAATTTTTTGAGTTTTGAAAAGTCCAAAGTAATTTCTCGAATATTAATAAATTAATTAACTGTAACTTTGTGTACGTTAAATGTAAATAACTACTTATTGATAAGACGTTTATGTATGACGCGTTTAAATAATCCATGAATGAGTAACTCGTTTAAGCTTACAGTATGCGCTATTTACAAACACTAACATCAATCAGTTGTAATATGTAAAAGAAAAGACAATGTGTTTGTGCACATTCAGTATCAAGAAATAATAATAAATCATTCTTTTCTCTTATTATATACGATAAGCTATAAGTTTTATAATATTGATTATATTTAAAAAGTTAAAATTTTCGTTTAGCTTTCAGAAGTTTTTACTTAAAATGAAAACAAAACTGGAATATAATTTGACGTTAAAGTTGACAATAATTTATCGTTAATGTATTATTGCGTTGAATGTAGAAGTGATAAAATTAAATTGAAAGACATTGAAGTGTTAACACTTGAAGCTGGAAAATGGACAACTGGTTAGCAAAAATTTAAAGGGGTCACAAAACTCATCGGTTTTGATGCACAATTTTTTTTACATTTGTCAAAAAAAATTTCAAAATTTTCAAATTTATCTCATACTAAAATTTTTTCAAATTTTATGTAGGTGGTCAACTTTTCCAAAATTCTAAGGGGGTCAACCCTAGGTAAGCACTCCTATCTGGGTAACTATGGTTTAATATGCGTGTTATTTATAAAAGAATAATACTAGTGAATAACTTTTGGGTATAACTTTATGTAAAAGTACTTGAATAACGTAGACGATAACAGCTGCTTATCGTAGGAAAAGAATGCTTTTACAAAACAATAATAAATACAAAAGTGTTGATATTGACAATTAAGAGGAAATGACTTTTGCATTAAATTCGCGATTTAAAGTAATCTCAATAATTCTATAATATCATTATTAAGATATTTCAAGTGCAAGTAAATTATATATCGCCATATATACAACTTTTATTGTAAAATAAAGATAGATTTTAGAGCATATTATTTACTACGTCTTTTTATTATGTGAATAAATGTTTGAAATAAATTCTGATTACTTGATTTATTTTAAAATTTTTAAATTAGTATTTGATTAAATAACTCCTTTAAAATTTTATGAAACAAATTTCTAATTAAAAATGCGTTTGTCATTAAGATAAATATATATAATATATAGTATTATACACATTTTAAAAATATTATAATCAAGTTTGGCACTTGTTAAATGGAGCGACGTTAATAAATCACTAGTGCTTTACACTGAAAAGTCAAATGAGAAAACATTGCATGAGTGTATCGACATTATGTTGGGTGCTATCAAGTATGTATTCCCGTATGCAAGTAAAGTAGCCAGCTTTGCCATGAAAATGCTTAAGACTGACCCAGTAATGCTCGAACTTAACAAAATTAATGATAATTTGTTCGAAATTAATAAAAAGTTGGACAAAATAGTTAATGTGATTAAGGATGAATTTAAATTAAACGAGTATAACACATATTTGAATAAACTGCAAACCATGCAGGTATGATTTAACAGCTTTTTTCGAAATATATGATTAATATATAAAATTGATTTACCTAATTTTCAGGCCCTCTACGCTCTATTTATTAAGAAACCAAAAAAATGTAACTTTGGATGCGATAAATAATCAAAGCGAGAGAAATGAGATGTTTGAATTCATTAATTGGATTCATAGGGAGGTTATGGGTCAGGGCTTGAATCCGATTATAAACTTTATGAAAGCTGATGATGATTACCCTAAGTTTATAAAATTGACACAATTAATTTTAGCAAATTATGCGCAATCAATGCTATAGCACAGTATTACTGTTCAATTGAAACCTAATATTAACAAAAAAATTTTAGATGAAACTCTGGTAAAGGACACGGCTTTATTTAAAAAGTAATTTTTTTATCTCAGATAAAATATATTTAATATAATTACTTTCTTATGATGTGTATAGAATGTTGCTTGATATTACAAACGAGTTTAAAAGATATATAGAGTACTTTAAATAAAATTATTTCAGCAAACTTGAAGAGAAACTGATAAACAAAGTGAACACATTACCAAAATAAGATGAATTAGATGATCCGGAATTGGCTGACGAAAGGTACAATTACGTTAGCGATAAATACCCGTTCAGGGAATGGTTTGTTGGAGTTATCAATACTTATACATATACGTCAAGTGAAAGCACCGAAGCATTCACTTATAAGTATGAAGAAGATCAAGCGATTTACTTAATCGTCTGTGAAAAGAATGGAAAAAGGCTTGCTATGAACAGAAAAGCATTCAACAATATTAAATGGTCTTTATGTGAGATTAAACTTTATTAGATTTTTAGAAAAAAAACCATAAATTTAGGCTAATTTCAATGGAAAACTATTATTATTTTATTAGCTTATATTATTTAAAATTTTCTAGCTTTTGAAGTTCTGCATTATTCAAATCCACGCGTGTTATTCATTACATCGACATTATCTAACGATTCGAAATACAAAGATGTCTTGAATAAATATTTGACAGAAATCGATTGCAATACATTTTCCAAATATGATCCTCCGAATATTGGCCCTGATCATTTGTGCAGTAGCACATCGAAAGTAGTGTTGGAAGGCTTACCTCAACAACATTCCAGTCAAATACTATGCATAAGATGTCTTGGGAAACAAAGTATGATAAGTTACCAATATAGTGATCAAGCCTTGATATGTTACAATAAAGTAAAAGCTAAAAAATGGTTCGGGTTCCAAAGTTTCGACAAATTTACAATTAAAAAATGTTAAATCCGAAAACTCCCGTATTGTACGAATGAAAAGGTGTGTTACTTTCTAAACATTGATTTTATTCCATTATATATCAATAAAATAAAGAGAAACAAGAAAAGTATGAACATACACAATGAACTCACTTTATATTATATTATAAGTTAATTCAATAGAATATATCAAATTTTTTTGTATTAAATATTTTTTGTCATTTTAATTATATTTTGTATTGTTGGCCAACTATAATATATTTTGTTATTTACGCATATTGTACTTTTACTTAATATTGTTCTAATGAAAGAATTTTATAATTTATTGTTGTAAATAACACTTCAGTGAGTGTATTATGAATTTTGATACATTTGTGTTTTAGCACTCGTCGAGTAAACATCACATAATGTGAATAACATGAATACGAATTGTGTGCGAAGACGTTACTCGTATCCACAATCTAGGGGTGTAGTATCGCTCAGAGACTACGGGATCTGTTTGGCCAACTATCGGTTACGCAGTTTACGAAATCGATGACCAGTTGCTGTACGGTTACAGACTCTGGACTTTACAGTTACCGTCTTTACAGTTAACACTGGATTACGGTTTGCATTGTTATCGATTAACACTGAATAACAATTAATTATTAAATATCTAAACCAAATACTAAACTTCTTTATTGTTGATTTGATTAATTTAATGATTGGCAAAGAATAGCTTTATAGCTAAACTGCAGACAATGGCAAAGAATAGCTTTATAGCTAAACTGCAGATTCAATTGGAATCATTTTATAAAATTACTTTAACTTATTTTAAATTATGTTACACGTGTTTTGTGTTAAACAATAATTATTTTATTTTGCGACTGTGTTAGTCTTAGACTTAACATCAAGTGAATACTCAATAAACAATTAGATGTTAACACAACACGTTAGTTATGAGTAATAACTCATTAACAAAAGACAAAGTTTCAACTAATTAGTTATAAAAACGAGTGAATAGCGTAAGTGGTCGTATATGAGTACCTCATATTGTTGTTAAGCGGACACTTAAAAGTATTATATAAGATAATATGATTACGAGTGTAAATGGTTTTAACACCGAATAATTTTTATTGTTGTTTTAATCAATAGATTATCCAATTCTATAATATTTTTAGCATAATTTAATATATTATAACGCTATTTTTGATTATTTTAAAGCCTTTTTAACAACCAAATAATCAATTTTTAGACTTTAAAACCAATTATAGCCTATTTTATGTCCATTTTCATATTTTAAACCCATATTTAGTTCATTTTTATCTATTTATGGCCATTTTAAAGCCATTTTTAACCCAAACTAAACCAGATAGGAGTCTATTTTTATGAAGATAGAAGTCAATTTTTTTTAAAAAATCCCTTAATAAATATAGAGACCTGTCTTCGGACAGACAGACCGACAGACATCCCAAATCCAAATCCAATCCTTTATTAAATCTCAAATAGATTCTTAGTTAAATCAATAGTATAGCCATAGTTAAAAATAATATATATATTTATTAGAAATTATAAATTTATAAAAATCATAC
This sequence comes from Phthiracarus crinitus, assembly GCA_034698025.1. Lineage (NCBI taxonomy): Eukaryota > Metazoa > Arthropoda > Arachnida > Sarcoptiformes > Phthiracaridae > Phthiracarus > Phthiracarus crinitus. The sequence goes on along the minus strand of JAQGAW010002950.1, from coordinate 79 downwards.
AAAATATTAATATATATTTTACTTTTCTTTTAATTTTTAAATGATAAAATATTAATTTAAAGTTTAAATTATTTTTGTT
>JAQGAW010002949.1:0-13713 GCA_034698025.1 Phthiracarus crinitus | reverse complement strand
ACTATAGCATTAACACACACATACTGTAACATACACTTAGGTCATGAACTTACAGACACTATGGTAACCCAGTCTAAAACGAACATCGCTAGAGATCGCATCACTGATAAAAATAGTGTTTTTTTGACGTCACCCATAGCGGTAGGGTGGAGTATAATGCATGTATACTACTGTTAATGTATAAATTTTATTTTTAAAACTATTAAATTGACAGTTTAAACAATGGATATTTTTAATAAAGTGTTTAAAGTATTCGCTTTAATTATTTATAAAAGGAAATAAAAGTAAAAAACATAAGCGAATGTTGTTATCACACATATGTTGAGCAACAACAGAGTATCAGTTAATATAACGCTAACAATACTGAGCATAGTTACCCAGAGGCGAAATATCTAGATGGGGGGTCAGATCCATAAAATCTCAATTTTTTAGGGGGGGATCAAAACTCATCGGATTTAAACGACCATTTTTATGGTCTTCGGAAGCCCCCTAGAAAAACTGAGAGAATTTAACCGACATTATTAAAATTCTTGATTTTTCTTGGTGGGGGGTCAACTTTTCCAAAATTCTAGGGGGTGTCAACACTGGGCAAGCACTCCACTCTGAGTAACTATGGTACTGAGAGATATGAGGAAATAATGTAATGTTAAGCATAAGTTATGTATTGTTAAAGTAATTGCATTACTATTAAAAGAGTTAATAAATAACTAAGAAAGTTAAAAAACATATGCGAATGTTGTTATTATCGCACACTTGTTGAGCAACAACAGAGCATCAGTTAATATAAAGCTAACATTATTTTGAGATCAATACTAGTAACACTGTTAACGCTTGCGAGTTAAGAATTCAAAGGCACAGGTTCTTCGCGTGACGTAACAGCGCACTAGAATGACATAGTCGTCACATTAAATACACTTTTTTTAACCATCAAAATCAGTATCATTGACCCTTAACTCTCGATAACCAGTTATCTTAACGCAATAATAAATATGAGGAAACCATGTTAAGTATAAGTTATGCATTGTTACGGTAATAGCATTACTATTAAAAGGATTAATAAATAACTAAAATAAAGCGCATTATTGTTACAATCAATGCACGCGTTATACACAATGTTAGATGAATAAAATGTAACATAAAAAATACGCTTAATATCTTGTAAAATAAATTCTAAATAATTATAATAAATTAACAAACACTTACCTTCGCGGACAGCACTGCCACTACCATTACCACTACTGGTGGACTGAACCTCCACTTCGGCTATCATAATGTCGGCGCTTTCTTCTACCGCTTCATTAACCGTCATTCGCTCATTCGTGGCATTCGAGTCCTTTTCCGTCATTTTCGTATTCTGTTCGTTAGAATTCATGCCAGAATAAAACATGTCATCCGGCGGTATAAACGGTGAGTTCTCGATATAGTCTTCGCTGCCATCGTTGTATGGCGAATATGGAGGACTAATTGTGGCCAGACTGTCATCGCTGACAAAATTATCTGTGTATGAATAATACGCAAAAAATTGTTTCCAAACCATAGAGTAATTAAATAATCGTAATCTTAAACTCACCGAACGGTGGATTCTTTTGACTATATTCCGCGAGACACGGGTCGTGGGAGTTCACGTGTAACGGGTAGTCCAGCTCAATATCGATCTCTTCTTCAGCAAACTTTTTCATGAAATCCATTTTTAGCAGATATTTTTAATTTGTTAGCGGATTTAACTTTAATTTTTGGCGGTTAAAAACTTAAGTTCGCGAAATTAGTTTAAGAAGTTAGAAGTTATGACGCATTCATTACATTGAATTGTTTCAATGGAAATAAATCGTGTATGGAGTATGTACGCATAAAACAAAAATAAATCGCAAAAATTAGTGGTTTCCCATAATCCGATATTACGCTACTGAGTGTCAAAAAGAATTAAATGAAACGCAATAAGAAAGAAATGGCTGCACAAGTTATCGCAGTAAAACACGAACGCACTCTGTCAGTGTCTTTCTCTGGAATGCTCTCACTCTAGCAGTTGTACTGATACCCTGACACAATCAATGCAAGGATACAACGCTAAACGCGTGCGCACACTAGTGTAGCATAAACGTTATGTATTCGTTTATGTGTTATGTTCCGATTTTTTAAAGGGAAAGTTTAATCTTAAATACTGTACAGCTGTATATCTAATTAGGATTTCGATCATTCCTTTAAAATGATGGCATTGGACACTATTGAACAGTATTTGAAATTTTATATCGTCTAAAACAATAAACCTAAATATTATTAAGATATTTTCCAACTTAACTTTAATCTACAAAGAACTTTATGTTATCACGTTTTGCGCGTCGCTTTAAGCGTGTTTATGCGCGAACTTCAAACCTGATTATTTTCATTAGAAACTTATTTTTTACTATTTGAAGGATAAATGAAATTTTTTTAGAAACATACACTGGTTTCGTTTTAATTGAAAATGGTTTCATATGTTATTCATAATTGAAATGATTTTATAGAAATTTTTTGAAATAAATACAATTTAAAATTAAGTTGAATATATTGTAGATATGGAATTCGCAGTTGTTTTAGTTACTACTCGACTATAAGCAGAGTAAATACAGACTAAATTTCTATGTAAACTTTACCGAAACAATTGTTGCATAAAAATTTAGACCCTATTGATTATCATTAAGGATGTGACAAACCGGGACTAAAAAGTACCAAAAACGGGCGGGAAAATCGGCAATTAAAAAATGGTAATTTAAACAGCATTTCAAGCAATAGAAAAAAGTCTTTAAATATTTATTTGATTAAACAATTTCGGGACATATTCTAAATTGACAAAAACGAACTAAATTGAATTGTGTGATACATTTTTAAATTTACTTCTTTAAATTTGAGATTATTATCTCCTAATAAATGTGAAAAAGAACGTTCGACTTCTACAGAAACAAGAGGTGTATATTTAATAATCTTTAAATGAAATTTTTATCTTTATTTGGGTAACTATTTCTTATAATTTTGCATTTAATAATGATTTTGGATTTGGCATATTTTAAAAATATCACTCATTATATAAAAATTGAATAAATTCAACTTCAAAATAAATTTTTACGTTTTGTTCTGCTGTGTAGTACTTTTGAAACAGAATGAAATATTATTCTAATTAAATTAGCCTTCAAAATCTAACAAATTTTCGATAACACTGTTATAAAACCTTTCTAAGAAACTTAAATACAGAAATATTTGTTAGGCTATAGCTTTCTTTTAAAAATAATTATAAACTTTCTAAAAGTTTTGGTAAAACGGGAAAAATTTTACTAATAAACTTAAAATCGGGACTTATCTGGAAATTTCAAACAAAATATTTAAAAACTTGAAAACTGGGAAAAATATTTTTATACATTTTTAATTAAAGATAATTAATCTTGTAATTAATAGCATTTTCCCGAAGCTCGCGATTCCTTTTTATAAACGGGAGTTACCCGCTAAATCACATACTTAATTATCATTATCGTCGAGTAGTAACTAAACCAATTGTAAATTAAGTTCCAATTGAGTTAAATACAGTATATTAGTTTTTCAACCTATTATCACACATCCATTTATTAATATAAAACTTTGATGTGACTGTTTTTGATTTTAATTTCGATATCATGATCACTAAGGGCGCGCCATTAATGACTTTATTTTCAGATTTTAAGGCCTATAAAAGTGACTCTAATATCGTCAAAAATGACATTAAAATATGACCATATTTTTTGCAAAACTATTATTTTAAGCAAGTTAATTCTAAATAATATTATCCATAAACAAATTTATAAGATTTATACACGATTATAGATGGGCAAAAGCGCGGCTTAGGACTTTTGGGACATAAGGTAGGCCAGATCCTTACTGGTTTGGGTTTGAGTTCAGCTCCTACAAAACTTAAGCGTTCAGGTTTAGCCTATTTGAGTTTTGGTCCTAGTCCTTAAAAGTTGTAACGTGACCTGAAGCCTAAATTAATAAAAATATTACTTATTTCAAATCAAAGATATATAATGTTTTTAGAAAACTGATTTTTGTTAAACTTTAATCATATATATATAAAGAATTTAGAGAAAATGTTATAAATAAATAAACAATAACAGAATTTATAATTTAAATTGAATATTTTGTTTAAATTTTATTGCAATTTAGGTCCCGAGTTCAGGTTCGAGTTCTTGCCGTAAAGACTCGGACCTGGTCAAAGTTCTTGAAAATCTTCAGGTTCAGATCTCAAAATGGTTTGGAGGTCTCGTGTTCAGGTCCGGGTTTTAGTTAGGACCCTGAATGACCCGTATAAGACGTTGAAAATTTATGTATGGACTTATGTGGCACAAACGTGAAAATTTTATATCATTTAATTTTCAAATGGTCTCATAAAATTATATTATCTTATCAAAAGTAGATAATTTTCATATTTTATAAATAATTTTTTAAAAATTTATTTCTAATATATATTAAATTAAATAATTTTTTCAAAATAAAATCTCAAAACATAAAAAATTAATAGTTTTCTTCGGTTTGGTTTTCTTTTTAGTATATTACCTATCAATTGAAATTTGACTTTTTATGACCTAACAAAATTTTATGACCTTTTTATAAGTTTCGAAAAGATATTTAACTTAGAATTTGATATTTCTCACCATAAAAAAGTCATAAAGTCATTAATAAAGCTAGGAATTTTAAATAAAATATTTTTTATAGCGGTTAGTGCGAATAAACTAAGAATTTTGTTGTGAGTTATACTTTTAAATATAAGCTGTTTTGAAGAATTTATAAATCATTATAAATAAATATTTTGCACTTTAAAAATATAAAATATTTTTTAATTATTTTTCACTTTTTAAGAAATTGTTGTTCAAATTCAATGAGTTTTTAAGACGCAACTATTTTTACAACAAATTTTTACAAAAATTTTCTACTAAGTTTTGAAAGTTTTAGAATTACTTAAATCATTATTTTTAATTAATAAAAAAGTAACTTAATTATCAAGTCTGTAAAAATAAATAAAAATAAATATATATTTTAAGGTTTTTTCAATATTTATAAATTATTTTGTGATTTTTGTCAATATTTTATTTAAAACTTTTGATATTAAGATCAGTATTAGAATTGCTTTAAAGAAACAATAAAAAATTAACAAAAGACCGTAAAATAAAAATTTCTATAAATCAATATTTTGGATGTTTTTAGTAAATATATATTCAATATTTTTGATTTTAAGAAAATATTATATTCAATATTCGCACATAAGAAAATAAAATATTTTCCTAGCTTTAGTCATTAACATCGCGCCCATAATGATCACTCTGTGACCACACAATCTTTTCCCAGACTATTACTTTCTGCGCTCGCATTAATTATATTGCATTTTGATGATACAATTTGTTACACTATACTGTATACAACTTTGCTATATTTTTAGCTCACTTTGTCCAAAGGAGCTATTGGATTTGACGTCATTCTGTCTGTTTATCCGTCTGTCAGTCCGACCGTTCAACCGTATTCGCTATTATAGTACTGATGACAGCCGTCTATTGTGATGTTGTCTCGATGATAGTTAACACACAACTGTATCAAAATTCTCAATTTCGTTAACTAAACTACTATTTTCAATAATGTTTTATAAACTAAATATTTTTTCGTTTTTATGAACTCAAAATTAAAAATTATAGTTTCAAACAACAAAAGAACATATTTATTAATACTTGTTTACAAAAAATTTATACAATTTTGTCATAACAAAGCCATGCACTATTAAATATGTTCCACGTATAGTTTTATATGACATATGTTTAAATGTGTCGCTAACATTGCTTTAAATCATTTTCCAAAATATATGGCAATAACAATGAGAAATAATAAACAGATTTTATTTTTTTATAAATAACTAGAGTTTTAGGTACTTCGTCGGGAGAAAATGGTTTGAAATTCGAATAAACACTCCAGCTTTACACAACCCTAACCCATCTGTCTCACAATTTCCAAAACTTCCCCACATCAGAACTACCTATCCAAACCGATCTACCCAGAACCAGGTTACATCAGAACATACGGTTAGACCCGATCTACTTACCAGCTGTACATACTAATAATGACTACGGACATAATAATGAGAATTTTTTATTAAACCCCCATAGTAACCCCTCAAATCAACATAACTTTTTAAGCTAAATGTAATGGTATAGGTGTTAAATGTCAAATTTCAAATGTTTTCCTCCCCAACCATCCTGAGGGGCCTATCTCCGCCATTTTTCCTAGGCTATTTGAGCTGATCCATGATATAGGTGTAATCTTATTGATGTAATAATTGATCTGAATCCATGGGAGGAGCCTATAAAGGAAATCACAATCTTTGAGACAATGATTATTATTTTACTACATTATAAACTAAATATTTTTTCTTTGAAACAATATTTAGTAAAAGTACTGTCTGCTAAAAAATAAAAGTAAAATATAGATATTCAACAATAAAACATTAAATTTCTGAAACTTTATAGACTAAAATTTTGAATACACATTTGAATTAACTTTATATACAATACAAAGTGAGCGCATTATGAATGTTCATTCTATTTCTGGTTTTCATTAGCACTAGTCAATATTAATTAAAGACCTGCAAGCCTTTCATTAAATTTTTAATCATATTTTGTATACTCCTTTATAATTTTATTAATTTTCATTCGTAAAGATATTCAATTTGTGACCAAAATATAAAGTAAATTCAGACGTTCCTCATTAAACAATTAACTAATAAAAGATGATACTTAACGAATATCTAACACATCAAATGTTTGTGTGCAGTATAAACATTTTTATTATAATAATTGTGAGTTACTCTAATATTTTAATATCAAATTTACTACAATCAAAATAATAATTATAATATTAGTAATTATAATATTTGAATGATAATAATTATAAAATTAGTAATAATAATAGATAATTGTAATTGAAATACAATAAAAGTTCATTACATTTCAAGATACAATAATACTAGAAAATTATATGTTTTATTTACTAAAAAACAAAAATATTAAAGTGAAATAATTACTAAGATTATTATATTTTTAAGTATGTTTTATGTTTTTGTTAAACAGTAGTTATTTTACTCTTCAAATGAGTAAAGAAACAATTGTATAAAAATAATTTTTCCGAAATAACTAATTTCAGAAGTTGTTATAATTACCGAAATATTATGGTAATTATAACTTACAAGAACATGAAACGTTTTATAGCGTGTTTCAGTGTTGTTTCGATTACGATTTAAACTTGAATTACAGTTATGTTTACATTATCTATACAAAATAATAAATAATAAATCACTAGAAAAAATGAATGTCTATTCAAATGATGTTCATGTATTGCTTAAATAATATTCTAATTAAAAAATATTGAGGAAAAATTTAAAAATTAATGTGTTTGAGCGAGCACTTCAATTCAGATTACAACGTTCAATGATTTCAATTTTTGTAATTCTCTCATTTATTAAATATGTAATTTTTACATTAGAATCGATTTTCCCAATAATTCACGAAATTTAAGTGAATACACTATAAGTTTTTCGATTTTATGCGATATAAATGGACAAATTAAATCTAATCGAAACAAGACAATCGGATATATGTGTGTATATATCATATCCAGAGCCTCTACTTTTTCGGAACAAAAACCTTAAAATTTCGGTCGGAAAATCGGACAGAAAATTGTCTATTTTCGGAAAATTAAATTTAAAATGTTTTTTCATAAATTCTTGGAATGCGATTTACTTTTAAAACTGCTTGTAATTTTTAAGCGTTTAACTCGTTCGATTTATAACGCAATTTTTTGCCTTAAAAACTAAATTTTCAATTAAAAATATTCAAAAAATTTTCCAAAGAGAAATAAAAACGCCAAATCCAAAATCTATTCAAATTAATACGATACTTTTTCGATAACTCCATTTTTTCGGAAAAAATTTGGAAACTTTAGGAAAATTTTGATTAAGTCATTTTTCGGAGTTTTCGGAAACTTAAAGTGGTTTAAATTTGTGTTATTAGTTAAGAAATTCATATATTTTAAATTCCGAAAGTTTTAGTTAACCATAATATAGTCGGATTTCAGAAAAAGTAGAGGCTCTGATCATATCATACTTGCCTGAGAGCGAGCATTGTGTAAAATAAAATAATCAATAATTATAAAAAAGATACATTGTCACGTTTGTTTTGTTTTTTGTGTGGTTAATTACTTTTCCTAGAAACGTGAAACATAGAGCTTCAAATACATAACAATACGTGAATGTAAGACTACAGTATATACCGTTATAGTATGTATGTAGGCGTATATTGTTTAATAAATATTAATAAAAAAATGATAAAATGCCAAAAATTCGGACCTTTATTACATGACACTTTTTATTGGTCTTCCGATATGTAGAATCAGCCTTTTATTTATTAAGCGATTCTATAAATGGTCAGATATCAGTTAAAATCTTTTTTTGTATTAGAACATAAAAATCTAACTTTTAGGTATTCTATTACGGCTTAGCTCTAAGGAATAACCGTTGTATAAAATGCTAACTTATAAACGGATATTAAATTTGGAATTGCAATAAAGTTATTCTAAAGTAAGAATTTTATAAACAAATTTAATGGTATCATAAGTATATTTTGCTTTATTCCAAACTTTTGATCCGAACGCTATTATTATCAATAAAATATTTTATTAATTTCCATTAAATTAAATGACTCAAAATTCTAGAATCATTGAATTGCTTGCTATTTTCAACAATGCTTTATTTATGGTATAAAATTTTTTCGATTAAATAATATAAAATATAAGTTCTGTTTGTTTGTAATATTTTATAGATAATCTGATATAAAGATATTATTAAATTTATAATAATATTGCAATAATAGGTAATTTTTTTAATAGCAATTTCAAAAGTTTCTAAGATAATAGTTTTTTTCATGACATAAATAAAAATATTTTAGCATTTTTTTAAAAATATATGAATTTTTATTAAGAAAATATAAAATTGAATGAATTCATAATTTTGTGTCCTAAATATATTTAGGAAAACAAAGTATTACTTACTGACAGTTTTGTTTTGACTACTTTTTTGTAATTATGTGTAGAGACTTTCGAAAATTTCAAATTTTTTCATCGTCAGTTCAACCGAAAAACTAAATCTGCTTATAGTTTTGTGGGAATGTGCATAGCTTTTATTTATTTATTTAAAGTTACGGTCACTTCCAATGAAGCAAAAATATATATCTCGCTAACACTTAACGAGAAAGACTTCATTTACAACTTTTTGGATGAGGTTTTAGATAACGCATAATCATTCACTTATTTTCAAAAAGTGATCGAAACAAGATTAAGTAATACTTTATTTTCATAAATATAAAAGTCTTATTATCTAAAAATGAAAAAACTAATAAAAATATTTTAAAAAAACTCATTATTGATTTAAAATGGTTTTATGGTTTTTTCCATAATAGTTCAACCAATGAAACAATAACTTTCAAGAAATAGAAACCAAATCAAACCAAACCATATTTGGATAAAACCAATAATAAACCAAATCTATAGCACCTTTACTCTATTAAATTCATAATTTTAAATTCTATGTTTTTGAAGCTCTAAAGGCGTAACAAAAATTATCAATTATGTGAAAATAAAACCAGAAGTTAATATTAATAATAACCCAAACTCTGATGGCAAATATGGTTATGATGTTATGATACCATTTTGTAATTTTGATTCAATGTAATTATTTTGGCGGAAACGGTCGACAATTTCTTTCATATGATCGGGAATCATGGCAGTGATCGTCTCTATTTGGTGCTCATATTGTTTAACATAATCGATCAAACGTTTATTATTTTCTCGTTGCATCGCTTCGCTTAAATATGGAAAAGAATTTCGTAATAATTGTATGGTTTGATAAACTTGTATGACAGCGTAAGTATAGCTATACTTACTCTCGCAAAAGTTGTTCGTATTGTGAACTTTGTTTGGCGCGATATTTTTCGGCAGATCTTTTATTAATTCTTTTTCTATTTACAACTTTCTCATGATATGGTAAATTTTTTGGCGGTCGTCCACGCCTTCGTGGCATACTTTCTATTGGGGTACACGAATAAAAAAATCTTATTGTATCAACAAAAATTTACCAACAATTGTTTTTACAACAAAATTTACAAAAAATGAATTTTATTGACAAAATTTATGTAAGAACAAATAAAAATTAGTTAATGTCTAAATTTTCAGACAATTATAGTTAATATTTGTTGAGTTTTATGAGGAGGTGATGATTGTCGTAAATAAAAAAATTTTATTTTTATGACCTTTATTCGATGGCCAAAAAATTGTCCAAAATATTAAGAAATTACTAATCCCATGGAATTTAAAAAGTCCTCAAGACTATTGTGATACTCATAACTTTTTATAATATTAATTGATAAAAAAATTAATTTTTTGTTTCAACAAAATATATGATTTTTAATAACAATATAACAACAAAAATCAATTTATTTTGACATATAATCCGGGGGTCAAATAATAATGAGTAATAAATTAAAATAAAAAATCAAATTGAAAGAATAAAACGATAAAACGAATACATAAAATAATTTTTTAAAAAGGAAATAAGGAAAAAATAACAAAATAAGCGAATGTTGTTATTATTACATATGTTTAGTAACAGAGCATAAGTTGTGAGGCGTTAACGGATCAATAATAGTAATAAAGTTAACGCTCAGGAGTTAGAAATCAAAGCTAAAGGCAGTTCGCGTGACGTAACGGTGCACTAGAGTGACGTATTCGTAACAATAATTCCCCATCTTTTCGACCATCAAAATACTGTAGGTGTCATTGACCCTACACTATCGGTAACCAGTTATTAGTATGTTTAGGAAACAATGTTAAGTACCGAATAAGTTATACATAGTCTTAGGCTGTAACGTTTAAGAAACTAGTAAATATAGTCTAACTTTAAATATGTTTTTAGCGTGAATTCCTGCTATGAATGACCATATGGTAAGTTTAAAACACTTTGCATAAGTTTCTATCTGAAGCCCAGACTTTAAAAGTATTCATTAAGTATTGATAAGTACTTGAGTAATAATAATTCTAAAATTTAAGTGACAATAAAAATCAGCACATTTAGAATAATGTCTGATAAAACATTTAATAAAACTTAAAATAATATATTGCTATGAAAAGTATAGCAATAGCGACGACTTTCGTAAGTTTTATATTTTTCAAATTAAATTCAAAACATTAAAATAATTCAACGAACACTGACCTTTGCAGTCACCACTACCACTACTTATGTACTGAACCTCCACTTCATCAGAAAAGAAATCTTCGGCTATCATTAATTGAGCGCTTTCTTCTACCGCTTCATTAACTGTGATATCATCGCTCGTATCAGATGAGTCCGATTCCATCGATTTATAATTCTGTTCGCCGCATATCTCATCCGTACAATACATGTCTGGTGGCATAACCAGCAAATTCTCTTCATAATCTTCGCTGCGATCGTTGATGTTGTACGGCGAATATGCTGGACTGAATGTGGCCATACTGTCATCGCTCTCTAAATTATCTATAAAAATAATTCGCGAAAGTTTTTTATACTGATTTTTTCGAGTACAGCGCGCTTCTCCGAGACACGGGTCGTGTAACTTCACGTGTAACGGGTAGTCTAGTTGTTTTTTCAAATCGATATCTTCGTCGAGAGAGCATGGTTTCATATAATCCATTTCTTGCTAATTTTTTTATTTGTTAGCGGTATAACGTGTTTTCTTGTGGTTAAAAAGTTATGCGCGAAAATAATTAGTTTGCAAACTTAAACGTTATTTTTATTTCCGTTGATTTATTTACATTTAAATATATAGTATAAAACCGAAATAAAAAGCAAAAGTTTGGGTTCTTTCGCTCGTTTACATTATTTGTTTTTACGAGATTATTGTCCGAAAGACTTAAAACTGACGCGTTTTTCAATATAAAAATTTATGGCTGAAATAATTGCTGTAAAACACAAACTCACAAATTTTTTTTCTTGAATGCCCTCACTCTAGCAGTTGTACAGTATTGATGAGCTCACGCAAACAATACAAGGATAAATTGGTGACGCGTGCGCGAACTCTAATACAGTTACATACTATAATATTTTTTTAGTTGGCTCTCGTAAGTAAGTCCAGCTTAAAGATTTGACAATTTCTATCTGCCAATATTTTAATAACGAGATTTGATATGTTGGCATTCAATGAAATAATAACAATCATATTTGTTTCATACGTATGCATTAATCTATTGTAAATGCGTGGTTCTTGTTTTAACTAAAGTTTTATCATAAAAAAGATTTCGATCCGTTCTGTTGTTTGAGCACAATGGATATCCAGTTTTTACAGTATTCTTTATTTTGATTCAATTAAAACATAACTTGAAATTTATCGCTTTTTTCACAAAACCGTGAAATAAAATTTTATTGAAACTAAAGGCTACTGTATAATGTTTCACGTGTTTTGCGTCGCTTTAAACGTGTTTGCGCTCGCACTTCAAACCATATTTTATCGTTATTGGTAAGGCTAGGGATTTCGAGAAAATACCATATTTTTCCATTAATCGTATGAACGGGAGATATATATGTTAACATCTTTTAGAGATTTGCTAATTAATTAAATGTAGATTTATTTTACCGGTTTTGGCTGTTTAATCAAATTTTTCCGGATAGGCATATAATCTGAAAAATGTTCCCTTTTCCGCTATAATAAAAATTATGTCTACGTAAAATAATGAAAATAGGACCTCAAAATTTAGTAATTTTTCATTTGATTGTAAAAGTTTATTGTGTCAATTATGATTAAAAGACAAAGCTTTACATAATTTAATTTAATGATGTTCAATAATATGCAATTTAATAATAAATTTTTTCACTTGAACAATATCCGGTTTTGATAAATTTTTTGTTCCCTGTCCCCGTTTTAACCAATTTTTAGTCCAGTAAATCCCTAGCCCTAGTTATTGGGATCAAAGATAATTTTTATAGAAACACTGGATTGCGTTTTCATAAAATTATTTTTACAATGAAGTTATTTGTTAGCAAATTTTATTACATCAATACAAATTAATTTTTGGGTCTGCGTTAGCTCATACATCACCCAAAATAGTTGTAATTTGAAACTTCCACATTAAGTGTTAGAGAAATTTATAGTGTACAAGAGACATGCGCTATCAAAGTGCCATATCCCTCCCTACTCGTGCTCCTGCTTGAGCTCCCGTTCGTGCTCCAACCACGCTTGTTTCAACCTCCTTCCCAACTATAATTGCCATCATTTATATTTGTATTAACTGTAATAATCTTTATGAATGCGGTCAGCATTTTCTCAATGAGTAACTGAAAGAGTTTGAAATTAGATAAATTTAAAAAAACTAATTTTATGGCATTAAAGAAGACCGCCTTAACGTTTTAAGCTTTAAAAACACACAATACAACACCACATTCATATACTATTGCTCAGAATTAAAGAATGCTTACACTCATATATTTAATACGTTACATGTTAAGCATCCGTGTACTTCTATCATGTTAACTAAACATAACAGACAAATCAAATTTATTATAGTAAGTATATATAGAATGTTTTATCAGACATTAGAATAAATGTACTGATACTGCCTATTATTTGTTAAATTAATATTCTTACTTGA
>JAQGAW010002948.1:0-13716 GCA_034698025.1 Phthiracarus crinitus | reverse complement strand
AACACATAAGCTTAATTCAGTCTTACTTTATTAATCAATTATTAAATGTGAGATCTAATTCTCAAAACCTCTAACGAATTGCTTATTTATTAATTTAATAATAGATTTAAATCATGCACTAAACATATTTAAATAAATGATACGACACTTAATCGTTAAAATTTTTATTTATTAAAATACAATTGAGTATTAATTTTTACGACAACCGTTCAGTTCTCACACCAAAACAGAAGTGATTCAATAAAACAATTAATCACTTTTTAGTTATGAGTCCAATGACTCAGTTAACAAACGTAAGTCACAATAAAGTGATTTAAAATTATATCTAATAATAAGAGTTGAAAACTCCTTACAATTTTTATCAAAAATAATATTAATAGTTTGATTATTAGCGATAATATTATCGGTAATTTCGGACTTTTAGATGTTTTCGCGTATAGTGTAATGTACGCACATTACATAAGTAAGTGAGTTCTACGTATTGTATTAAAAATTTACTGTTCAAATTTTATGATCTCAGTTCAAACATACCATTAGAATTTGCGTAATATATGGATAGGTCGTACACTATGTATAGGGCGCATCACCTCAAAATTTGTAAAAAAATGTCTTTTCATTAGAAAAGCTGCAGCCTATTTTCGAGTTTTTAAGGGTATATACTTATTTATCTTATATTTCTTCAATTATCATCATGATTTAATTTCATGATTTAACATTCAGTTTAATGATAATAAGACCGTTAGAAACAGTATTTGATGTTGAATGTCATAAAAATTTAGGCCTATTTACTATTTATTATGCTTTGGTCATTTAATAACTTAAGCAATCATGACAAATAATATATGAAAATTTCCAATAAGTGAAACATATTTTGTATAATATCTTTCACCGTAATATTTTTAATTGTGTTATGTGCCAAACACCGATATATGCCAAATACCGATGTCTGACACATATATTCTCTTTATTTAACATAAATTGTGATCACTTTATAAACATTAATCTATATTAAATTTACAATTAAACGATTATAGTCGAGACTAAAACATAATGTTATTTAACGTTAGATTATTACAGTAATATAATCATAGCATAAGCGACTGTTATATACAATGCTGTCGACAATCACTAACTCTAAAACAATGTGTTTTACATTAAATCACATATAATGCAATGTTAGTCACTATGACTTAATATTCGTCATTGTTATGTGTGAACTGTGATACTAAACGTAACATCTCTATATATAAAGCACAAACGTCGATACGCCCGTATCAATAGTATAACAATATTGTTTGAATTATTAATAATATTTTAACAGAAAAAATATTACAAATTAAATCGTAATCAAAAATCTTTCGTAATGAAATATCGATTAACCATTAATTAAATAGAGTATTACCTAAAGTGAAGCTGACGTCACGAGATTGCAAATCACATGTCATTTATTAATTATGTTTTAATCATTGATTAAAAGTTTTTTGAATATGCTTTTTAACCTTTAAATGTAAGTAACAATTTTAAAAGGCGGAATATAACAGTTGTGGAAAATTACAAAAGAAATAAATGTATTGACCTTCAAAATCCGATTCCATCAGAATTAGCAAATAAATACGCTGGAACTCATTTATACCAAATTGGTTTATCCCTATTTGCTCAGACAAACCAACGCAGATATAAATTATGCAATCCTTTGTTTAGTAATTATAAGAATATATATAGTAAACCAATATATATAGTAATTATAAGAAATTTTGTTTCACTATTTTTAAAACAAGCAAATGCCACTTCTTTTATAATGATTGGCGATTTCTCGCATTTTCATTCATCGAAAAATCACACCAATTTATCATCGATTATTGGGTTTCAGTTTATTATAATTCTTCATATAATCTATTACTATAATTATCAAAAGGGATATAAAATAATATATATAAATGTTTTCGATAAGATTTCCGGGTTAGTATCATGCATGTGTTTAGTGGGAAAAAGCGCACTCGTTTTACGTTAAGGCGTCCATCAAATGCTTAGTGAAAAAGAGTTGTAACAATCATTGCAACGTTAAAACTACTTTGCTTTTTCCCATTTTGCAGAATACATTTCCCACTAAACACTTGCTTGGTTAGTATCGCCAGAAAGTATTGGAATTCAAAGCGAAATCGAATTAAAATCTTTAATAAATTTGACAAAAGTATTACGTATTTGTGGTCGAAAAGTTTATTCCGTATTTCTGCGTTTCGTTAATACCATCACACATCCCTTATTACCTGAACTGTACATTAATTCAGTTTATAATATTCGCAATTCCTTGGAGTGTCATTTTCTTTCTTAGCGTTTACTTCTACACAAATATACTATTTTATCAATTAATCTACTTTTTATATAATATTAATATATTGCCTGTATTTATATTAATATAATGCTGACACAAATAATCCGTAAACTTAGACTTTATGTGAAAAAAACGAGTTTATCAGAAAAAATTGAAATATTTTCTATCATCGCTTCATTTATTGTTCAACACTATTATCCAACAATTCAAATATTAATTGTATTTTTAAAATAAGTTCTTAAAAGCAATGAATAAGAATTTTATTATTATTAATAGTTGAAGGCATTTTAATTTCAATCATTTGTCACATTTAGATGTAAATACGAAATTCATTTATAGTTTGAACTCTTTAACTAAAATGAAATATGATGTATAAAATCTATTCATTTAATTTATACTATTAATTACTCGTAGATATTCTCATGATTACATATGTAAATTTCAAATAACAAACTAATTAGTATTGAATGTGATAAAAGAGTAATCATAAACTAAATATAACCATAACAATAGCTAAATAAATCTAATGGACAACCAATCAATTAATTTAGTTGATTCTGGATTCATTTGCTGTATATGCCGCTTATGGTTATATCATTTACACGGAGGACTTTACCAGCCATGCAATGGACATAATCACGTTTATCATAGATATTGTTTGAATGATATGTGTTTTGAAAATCATAGACTCATATGTGGTTATTGTCCCCAATTATTTCAGAATGTGATCATAATTTACAATAACGAACATCAAACCCATTCTATTACTTGGAGAATAGGTTCAGCCGTAATATTTTCGATATCTATTATATGGCCATTTCGTTATATCGCACGAAATTGTAATTTGTTCTTCAATTACGTTCGTCGATATATGCCAACAATTCATGTTCGACAAAGTTTGCCACGAAATATCGTGACAATTCGAGTAACTATTCGACGAAGACGTACAGATTATGCAGAGTTTTTTTACATTCAAAAATTAATCTTTTTATCATTCATTTATATGATTATATGATTCAGTGCGACATTATATGATTATCTAATTTACGTTTCCATTGTTTTAATTTTTGTAAGTTAAATATGTTTTTATTATTTTTAATTACAACTTTCGATAATTAGATAAGTTTTTTTTGTTTCCAATTCATCAATATCTTCTTAAATTTAATATTATTTCGATTAATGTCTATTAATTTTCTTTATAGGTATTAATTTTTTAATAACTCATAATTAAATACAACTAATATGATATGATTTTTATTTGGTTTTTATCTTTTAATTTATTAAAAAGAAAATCGATTATTTAATTAATTTTTAATGTTATTGTTTAAAATTTCATTTATGTGTATTAAGACATAAGAGATATTCCATATCTATATTTGTATGAAAATAATAACAAAATGATTATTATAATGAAATTCAATAAATGAAATATCACAGTCCATATTAATTCAATTTTTGTTTTTGAAAGTTAAATCTGAAGTTCATCTCAAAACTGAAGATTAGTGAAATCATAAAAATTAAAATTTTACATATGTGTAAAATAAATCATCGTAATGTTACTGATATAATATAATGTCATGCAAACGATCGGCCATTAATATCACCATTAAACAGCAATTTTATACGAACTCTTTTTATGTGTTAACGAAATAATTTCCGGTTTTATAATGCTTTTTTGGGTATGTATTGTATAATTAAAAGATAGAGTAAATCATATAAATCTATATCAAAATTAAATGTTTGTATTTATGTGATAACTAAGGCCAACCAAATTTGGGATCGCCCTAATTGCGATAGTTTATATAAACCTAAGGGGACCCTTATATAAACAGTTTATATAATAAACCAAGTAATTTAAACCATACTTATTTTGCCCGAATCCCCCGAATTAGGACTTTTTGCCCGAATTCCCTGAATATGCAATATTAGCCCTAATTACCCCGAATTACTCCTAATTCCCCCGAATTATTAATTTATTTAAGAAAATATTGGTTTTTTTGTTTAAATTTGAGAAATATATTTAAAATTGAAAAAATTTATCTATTAAATCCGATGTATTTTTGTGACCCTCATTATTTTTTTGTTAAAATATTAAAATTAATCATTGGTATATATCATGTTTTTGATTTAGATTTTTAAACTTCACCAAAAACAAAATGTTTTCAAAAAATTTTAGAAAGATTTTTGAAAAATCTTTTATTTTGTTATTTTTTCTTACTGTTTTATTATAATGTGTTGCCCGAATTTGCCCCGAATTTTATATATTACCTTTTTTATGCCCCGAATCCTTACCGAATTTGAATGATTTTTACCCAGAATTTGGTTGGCCTTAGTGATAACATAGGAAATTAATGCAATGATATGCAATATATAAGGAATTAAAAATGAATAGTTAAATCACTGATATCATTATTTTTGATACTAGTTTTATGTTTTTCGATTATTATATGTTTTTTACGAATTTTGTGTGTCTGTTGTCGGGTTTTCGGGTAGTTCATCAATTTTCTCTGTTCGGTTCGGGTTAAATTTAAATAATGTCGGTTCGTGTCGGGTAGTAGAAATACTAACCGTCAACATCTTTAGTTTAGATAGAAAAATATAAAATGATCGTATGGCTGTTCAAACTTTGTGATGATATTAATTATTTGATTTTTTCATTCGTTTCTTCAAAAATAACTTGTTTTGGCTCATTATTCACCGTAATCGTTGTAATCAGTAATATACCGTACGTTTTTATTTCGAGTCTCACTTGTAAGTAATTTTGTTATGGTTTGGAATAATAAAGAAAAGTTTTCTTTGAAAGCAGATTTAAATGAATAGTGTATTGGATTTGCTATTTAACACCTGTGAGCTATTATAAACCTTTTTCTATAGTGAAACACAACATTTATAAAGATAGACCTCAAAATATTAATGGATTTTAGGCTTATTTTTCAAAGTAAAATTTTCCTTTATTAGTCCAAACCTTAACAAAATTACTTAAAAGTGAGACTCGAAATAAAAACGTACGTTATTTATCGTGATATCATTATTTGGTGGCCTTTTTGTATTTATTGTTGACAAAACTTAATGCTATTATATAATACGTGTCAATAAATCATCTTAAAATTTATGATCAATGTATGATATAAAATGTTTTATTTCAATTTTCTATCTCTTAAAAATTTAATATAATTATTTATGTACATTTTGTTTACTCAATTTAATAAATAAAAAGTCTAATTAGTTCATAGTTTATACAAACTAGTATTACTATTACTTTTTAAAAATATTGAAGTTATTTAATAAAATTTATTTTATACTTGAGTTTTAGCCTGACTTCGAAATAGATTTCCACTAAAGCCGACCTTAGTTGACCAAACACGACCCTACTCGACCCGGACACTATCCCAAACCACACAGAAAATAAATTAAATTTTCAGGGAATTCGAAAATTGCCATATAATTGAAAATCGTATTCTTTTAAATAAAATATAATAAACAAACCAATTAATTATAAATCGCAAATTATAACATATTCATAAACTACTAAAATCTAAAATGTTATACATTCGCAATAAAAGATAAAAAAGTTGTTCGTAAGAATTATAAAGCGGATTTAGTACTATATTATATAACGATTTTGCATCTAAATTGCTGAAATTTCGTTTTATAATAAGTAGGATACCGGTCTGTATACCCTCCCGCTATGGCATTAACAAGGAAGGCATCGCACTGTAGTGTGGCCCCTCCCCTGACCATCGCACTAAAGAACGACGTGTTTTATATATATTTCGCACTGTAGTACTATATATATAAAACACGTCGTACTATAGTGAGATAGGAAAAATTTATAAAATGACGAAATGTATTAAAAATGATTAAAAGTGACGAAATTAATAAAAAGTGATTAAAAGTGACTAAAATTGACGTAATGTAACTAAACATGATTAAAATTGACGAAATTGATAAAAATTGATTAAAAGTGACGTTATGTTAAAATAATAAATTTATGACGTTATTTATGGACATATATAATAAAAAGTGACGTAATGTTAAAACATTAAATTTATGACGTTATTTATGGACAAATTTAAATAAAAAATGATAAATGACGTAATTTATGTATAAAAAGTGATTAAAGTGACGTTATTTATGAACAGAATTATTAAAAAGTGACTAAAGGTATTTAAAAGTAATAAAAATAAATAAGTGGTGAAATTTAAAAAACATGATTAAAAGTGACGAAATGATTAAAAGTGACGAAACATTATAAGATTTAAATTATGACGTTATTTATGAGCAGATTTATTTAAAATTTATTTGAAGTGACGAAATATTATAAGATTATAATAAACAAACCAATTAATTAGAAATCGCAATTAAAATTTAATTAAAAATATAACTTATTCATAAACTAATAAAATCTTAAATGTTATACATTCACAATAAAAGATAAAACAGTTGTTCGTAATAATTATAAAGCAGATTTAGCACTATATTATATAACGATTTTTCAACTAAATTGCTGCAAATTCGTTATATAATATGATTAATTGTTCATATATTACTTCTATATTATGTCATATGTTTAATATGTTATGTAAACAAACATTTCGTATCATTTGTTGTTTTTGTGTGTTTGGTGTGTGTTATTCATCGGATGGTGTTTTGGAGCAGTCATGTAATTGTCTGATACATTATCATAGACAATGTTTAACTCAAGTATGTTTGGATTCAAGCAGTGATAAATGTAAACGATGTCACATGGAATACCGAATTAGTTGTGTCGAAACGAGTTTTGGCCACAAATTTCGCATTTAATGCTTCAATTTTCAATACAAATCTCCGCAAGATTTAGCAAATATTTTGAACTGATTGCATAAGAAAATAAATATACAGTTTTTACTTAATGAAGAAACACAATGTTGTATAAAATATATTTATGATTAACATTATTTTAAAATAGAAAATTTTACCACTTTTGAAATTTATTTGTCAGTTAAGTAATTCATATCAATCAATAAATTAGATAAATAAATATATTTTCAAGAATATAATTTATTATGGATAAAGAAAATAAATCAAATAATCATTTTTTATCAAATAATTTAAGTAAATCTATAATTGCCTTATAATTGTAAATCGCGGTGAAAGTCGTGTATTTTAATCAACATATAATACAAAACAAAATTAATTATAAATTAATTAAATTGCGGTTAAAAAATATAACAATCATAAATCAATAAAAATCTTAAATGTTATATATTGACAATAAAAGATAAAACACAATTACGTAATAATTATAAAGCGCTTGAAACTAAATAATAAAATACAGTTAAATAGGTATCAAAATAAGAGATAAAATAATTACATAAAATTATTGAGAACTATTAATCAATTTTAAAAGCGACTTAAAATCCAAATCAAATTAAAAACCAGTAAACAGACTGTAAACCAAAACATTGGTTGGAACGGAAATATTGAGAAAAAAGGAGTAAAAATAAAGTAAAACATTGATCCAGTGGTGACAACAAATACCGACGCGAATATTATTTTCATATTTTTTCGATGGCATTCAACAAACGAGTCGTACAATCGATTATATAAAGATTTCTAAACGTTTGGCCGCAATGTTCGCATTTCGAACCATATCTCGAACCATCAATTTTTTTCCGTAAACATTGTTTATGATAACGAGTTTCACACTTAAATGGATTTACTAGTTGTCCACCAAATTGTTTGCACGCAAAACATTTTAATTGATTTCCAATGATATAATTCCTGTCATGTCTATTCATTATTTCCACTTTTCTTAACATTTAGCAGAAGGCATACAAATTGTTTAAATCCAAACTTTATGTTTAAAACTAATGTGTTTTTTCAACCGAACATTAGTAAGGAAATGAGAAATTGTTATTCGGTTTGTAATGCCTTCAATTTATACGTATTTATTACTGTACTGAAGTCCAATTCATTACTTCTGTATTTAGTTTGCGGTTTGAAATATACATTTGCATTGATGTGAAAATGGATGAGTAATCAATTATATAATTTAAATAAAATAGTTTTGCAATTTATTATAAAATTGTATTTGTTGCCTATATTCAAAGCCGCGGTACTTAATGTTTGGAGACATTATAAATAGTGCTTCATTGCACTATAAATTAGAATAAGCAGAGTGTTTTCTTACACTGTGTCAGAAAATAATTATCAATATAGTGGTCACTCAGACAAAAACTGTATATTTTATAAAAACACAATATAATGAGGTTTTATTGTATCTATTGAATACAAAGTGTTGTTAAAAGCGTGCCATATAAGTGTTGCATCAGTTTTAAAACGTTTTGTTTTCGAATTCATGGCATCGACTTCAGCTTAAACACGATTTAAGTGGAATTCATTGGTCAAAAAGTGGCTTTAAGGGTATTTGAAAGCCGATTATCAGAAGTTTAGATTTTTTAAACAAATAAATCATCAAAACATCAAAACATATGAAAATGAAGCTGATTTTATCGAATACATTAAAAATTTTAAATTAGCAATGTATGGATTAAAATTGTCGAACGAATTACAAAAAAAATTAACAACAACTGAATACCACTAAAATTCGAACGAAAATAATAAAAGCATTTGTTGCATATATTAATGACTCGAAGTCATGGAAACGATTTCATTTATTTATATAGTTTAGAAGTGATTCAAGTAAACCGAATCACAATTATCTGTCAGATCGCAAACATTCGATGGATTCGCGAACTACATGTCAGACAAGTGATGAATGCGTTTGACACCAATTCAAATGAATACTTCACCTATAATTTATGCGAATTTATCGATCAAACGCCGCTAACAATATTGGAACGACAACTGTATCGTTTCGATGATCGCTGGATATATGGTCAGATAACCTCTTGTTTAGGCGAAGACACCTGAAAGACAAAAACGTTCGAATTCGAAGCTTAAGATATGGAGGATTGACAGAAAGATTTAAGTTCGTTAGGTTTGTCTGACAAGCGACAACTGAAACAGATTTATGTACCGATTCAGTGGTTCAAAAATTTCCATCACATCACCCAAAGCCGATAACCGCCACAACTAAAGAAATCGCAATAATCAATGAATTTAATGGCATATATCGCCGAATATTTAATAAAGTTTGGTATCGTTTTAATGGTTCCTATAATGAGATAAACAACGAAAAACGATACTATTTAATATTCTTCGAGTTAACAGAGGAAGAAATATTTTTTAATAGATAATTCCACAGTTTTACTGAACGGAAAAGAAACGAAAGATTGTTCGCAATGATATTGGTTTTGGCTTATAAAGTATTTGATCCGAACGACAACAGACACAAAAGAATGCAATTTTTGATGGTTAAAGGTATCGAAAAACTCATTTACAGTAAGTATTTTATGGTTCAATACAATCAACGTTTCAACGAAACGGATAGAAATTATAAAATTCGGGAGTTTCTCGAGAAATGGTATGATTTAAAAAGCAATAACAGAACTAAAATAAAACCGTCGATATCTACAATCAAAGCAGTTATGCTTACAACAGAATTAATAAGATAATCGTAAAACACATCAGAGCAGACACCGATCATTATATGAAAAATGATTATTTAATTGTTTATGATTTTCAAGTGTCAGCGAATTCAATAGATTTTCTAACCTTTTCACCACACGTTTTCGATACCGATTTATCAATCGAAAGAGGATCAATGGAAAGTGTTTGTTCAAACATTTAATGGTTTAAAGCATTAATCATTTAATTTTACTTATGTTTTTCGTCGATTTATAAAT
Source organism: Phthiracarus crinitus (assembly GCA_034698025.1). NCBI lineage: Eukaryota > Metazoa > Arthropoda > Arachnida > Sarcoptiformes > Phthiracaridae > Phthiracarus > Phthiracarus crinitus. The sequence continues at coordinate 3,594 of JAQGAW010002948.1, read as the reverse complement.
ATTATTTTTCGATAATTTTATTACAATTTTATTACTATTCCTAATTATAAAGTCCTCCGAGTTTGTATGTACGCCTTCGGCGGGAAGGGTATTATTGGAGGCCAGAGAGCGCTTCGAGCGAATGTGGTATATAAAAAACTAAGAATACTTTTTTTTATTTTATCTGTAATGTATTGAATAAGCACATATGTTTTAGTATTCATTGATAACAGTTGTTCCATTTATGTATTTGATTTTTACACTTAATTATAACTAATTACTATTTATACATCGTTTGATTTAGTTATTTATTAATTGTTAATTCGGTTTCCAGTGATTTCGAAAGTAAGTATTAAGGGTTGTAGCTCTTCTGCACGTGAAAAGCAGGTGGAGTGGAGTGAAAAGCTGGTGATAATTGTAATATGAAATTAAATATATAATGTACTAAAGTTTAAATATAACCTTAAAAATGATAAAGTTTCTACTTTAGAGTTATTTAAATATTTATATTAATAAACATATAAATTATTGTGATTTTACATCATTATAATTATTTTTGTCATTTTCTAAAAGTTTACTTGTAAAAAATCATATTAAATTTAGAATTAAGTATAAAAATTTAAACACAAACCGATAACTATAACATAATCAAACTTATGCCGGATTAAACTGCGGTATAACTAAAGTATAATTATATGTATTTATACTAATAAATGTAAAATTCTATTTTGATTAAGCATTATAGGGATTATTAGTAAACTATTCTATTTATAATATAAATTTTTCATTCAAATATCGATAGAATTTATAAAGTAATGCGAGAATTGGAATTTTATTGAAAATCATGATAAGATATGCTAAACATTTTACATAGAATTCTACAAGTATTCAAATATTATAAAAAATTCAACTTATTATTATTAATATACATTTGGATGGAAATTGTTATTTAATTCACAACCAATTAATGGTGATATGAATCGAATTGCAATATTACTTTAGAAAATTAGATGAAATAAGATAATTATGTATTGGAAATAAAACAAAAGTAATATTTGTGGATTTATATAAAATAAACATTTATCTTGTTATTAAAATCCAATATTATTATTAAAAAATAAAGACAAAGGAATATAACATAAAAATAAAAGTAAGGGAACGTATATCATATAATCATATAATGCCGTACTGTATCACATCTTAACGGAGAATATAATGATTAATTATTGCAAATTATCCATACGTGTCGGCGCCATTTTTAATTCAATTTTATATAAAATGTGATCGCGATCGTAAATTGGGATCACATTTTGAAATACTAGGCCACAAATTTCACAAATAAGGTGATTGCGAACGCATACCTCTTCCAAACAACGTCTATGATAAACGTGATTATGTCCATTGCATGGCTGGTGTAATTCTCCATATCCGTAGCATATGCGGCACTTCTTGCACAATCTTCCAGTGTATACTAAAATATCTTCCATTCTATTTGTTAAGCTATTGTAATGGTTTTATTTCGTAAATGATTGCTGTGAAATCACATTCAATACTATTTAGTTTGTGATTTGAAATTAACATTCATATTAATGAGAAAATCGATGAGTAATTATATAAATAAAGTATATATATATTATTAAATATTTCAGTTTCGAGAAAGAGTTCAAACTATATATGCGTAATAACTTTAAATATGACAAACGTCTTACGATTTGTAATATTATTAATAAATGTTAGATTTCGATACGTTTACATTTAATATAAAAATATGAGTATTTTTTAATATAAACATTTTTATGTGAACATTGAGTTTTTTTACTCGCATAAAAATATTAGCTTACAGTGAGCTAGTGATGAACAAACGGTTAACTCTTTAAAAAATTTTTAGTTTTAGTTTTAACAGCTAAAAATTATTTTAGTTTTAGTTTAACCGCTGTTAACTGCTGTTAACCGGTTAACCCTAATATATTATGTAATTGAATTGATTTTCATATATTTTATTAATTGAAATGATCACTAACTAATAAAAAATATATTAATTCAACAATAAAGCACAAATTATAAATTTAAAGACAAGGATTTTAATAACATAAGTGATATAATTGTTTTTTGGTCTAAAACTTTGTCCAATACATACTTTTTATAAGCATTTATTTGTTTTAAATAAAACAGATTTCAATATGTTGTGCAATATCTTTATTTTGTCTTAATTTTAATGTTAAAAAGTTTTATATTATGTGTAATATGCGTATTAATGTTTCAAAATCGCAAATAATTTATGCTTTCGGTTAACTGGTTAACTGCGGTTAACCCATTTAAAGATTTATCTTTAACTTTAACCGAGTTTTTAGCCGAACAAACCTTGGTTAACTAACTGTTAACCGATTTTAGTGGTTAACTCGGTTAAATTGTATATCACTACATTGAGCTAAATATGAACATTTCGTTCTCTTTTTAATTTATTTTTGTTCAGAAATATCACTGAATTTAATTTTGTACTATTGATTATACATTTATAAATATTTAATAATTTTGTTTATTTAAAATAAAATAAATATTTGATTGGTATCTGATTCAGTCATGTTTTAGTTTCCGTCGAGTCAACATCACATAAATCGATGTTAAACGGATACTCAAAAGTTTTAGATAAGCGAATAAAATTAAGCGGGTGATTAATTTTAATTCGAAATAGTTTTAATTCGAAATAGTTTTAATTCGAAATAGTTTTAATAGTGTTATTTTAAACAATATTTCACCCATTTTTATCAAACTTTTATCATTGTTTAATAGATTTTAAAGCCATTTTTGAATAATTTAAAGCCATTTTTAACTAACATATAGTACATTTTTAGCCTATTAAGACTCATTTTTGTTTTATTTTAAGCCCTTATTTACTTAAAATTATTCATATTTAACCATTTTAAAGCCTTTTTTTTGCCGTTTTTAAGATAGTAATAGTTCATTTTAAGAATATATTATTAGGACATAGTTCATTAATCCCTTAATAAATATAGAGTAAACAATTTTGAAATAAGTGCTGATTACTATGGTCGAGATAGTGCGTCTACATACAGACAGACAGACGGACATTGCAAATCCAATAGCTCCATTAGTTAAATGTGAGTTAAAAATATATTTATTTAGATGAACATTGGAAATAATAATATAATTTTCATTAAAGGTGCTCATGATTTTAGAAAACCAAGTATTAATCAAATGGTTTATTTAATGGATTGGTTTGGTTCAAAAAATCTATTGGTTTTTGAATGTTTAAGTTTTAACTAAAACCATTGGATAAACCAAATAAAAACATTGGTTTTTTATTTGTTTTCTTATTGAAAAAATGACTTAAAACAATGTCTAATATTGCAGAATTGCACTTTTGTTATGCAATAATAATAACCAGGCTTTTAACCAATAATTTTTTAAAATTAAAAATTGGACAAAATTGAAAAAAATTATTTAAAGAGAAATCACTCATTGAAAATTAAAAAATTGTAATAACTTTTATTTTTAAAATTTTATGATTTTGTTGGTTTTTTTAGCTCACTTTAACTAAAGGAGCTATTGGATTTGGGATGTCTGTCCGTCTGTCCGTCTGTGGACCGGTCTCTA
>JAQGAW010002947.1:0-13717 GCA_034698025.1 Phthiracarus crinitus | reverse complement strand
CCTCTGGAAGAACTATTGTCAAAGATTAAAGTGGATTCCGCCGAACCCACAACTGCGTCTGTTTTCTAAGATGTTAGTTGACTGGAGATAGAGAAGTGTAATGTTAGAACAACAGTTAGTATGCTACTAGACACAGGATCGACAATCTCCGCATTATCCGCCATTGTCGCCAAAAGAATTCGATTGAAACCTGAGCGCATCTCGTCTGTTGATAACGCAAGTTGATGGCATCACCTATACAGCTGGAAGTGTTTGTATTAATGCCGTCATGGGTTCTAAAGAAAGACGATTAACGTTTCATATTTTGCCAAACCTGACGCAGGATGGACTGCTAGGTCTCGATGCCGCTCACGTATTCGAATTTTTAATCGATTTCTCATGATCAACCAAACAGACGACAGTACCGAAACACGTTTTTTACACCGAATCACATCATCCATTACGTCAGTCACTCGAGTCCGTGAACGTAATCGCTAAACACGATAATCATGTCGCAATCATCCGAGAAACTCAAAACGAAATTCGATTAAAACCTGATTCGACTGGTCATCCATTACCTCCACCAGAACGTTCGATAAAGCTTCGAACACATACCGACACGATAATAGTACAACGCAATAGACCGCATTCATCAATCGTGTCACTGAAGCCAATCAACGCTCTCTGACTAGTTATCTTTAAACGGAAGATGATTGAAACGAATATTAACGAAAAACAGAAATCAGAAAACGATCGTATCTTTCATCTCGGTTTGGTATCGCCATTTTACGACAAACACGATACTCCTATCGAAGACTCACGAAAACTTGCTTTCGATAAATCACGCATCCTACAATCGAGAAAACTCCGAATCAAACCTTTGCGTCCAAAATCTCGTTTTAAAGTCGACGATTTCGTCAAATATCGTACAACCGTGAACTATCCGTCGAAAGACAAACTTTCGCCTGAGTTTATCGCTCCTTGTGGTATAGCGCATAAGCTCTGTAACGAAAGCTATCGCATCGATCAGTGCAACGCAAATAAAAATCGAAATTCCGTATGAAAACGAGAAACGAAAAGTTAACCCGTGGCTTGCCTTATACGCTGGACTTTCGCCGCAGGGGTATGAGGCGTTAGAGAACGCTGTAATCGACTATTAACGCATAAACGCATAACTACGCAAACGCATAATCTTAACGCTTAGTTTTCGTATTTATAATAACGTTTTCCGTTATTACAATCATAACGTATTTCTCGCTCTAATCATAAACTTAACGTTTTTAATCAATTAATAAATTCGTTTGTTTTTTAATCGCTTTCGTGTCTCAATTTACATTAAAACTAATAAAAAATAAATGGTTCCAAATTGCGATTTATGAAACTTAAATGTATTTTGAAAATATATAACACGTATAAAATAAATAATTTTGTAAATAAAAATTTAAATGTTATAATTTGCTAGTATTTTCAATGTTGTGTACCATAGAATCTAAATTATAAAAGTTTCAATAAACATTATTTTACTTAATGACTTATAATCGATAATTTTTTTTAAATAATTCGAATGTTTTGAATTAATTCGAATGTTTTGAATTAATTTTTCAGTATATTCGGTTCACACAAATTTTAAAACAAACTTATTAAAACTTACATGAATTAAGTAATATTTTTCAATATGAAAATAATCGAATATTGCGTAATAATGTTTAATAATTTCGGTATGAAATTATAAGTTTATTTACCTTTTTTCTTATCTTTCGCTATTGTGCACCGAAAAACTCATTCCATGTAATAGCGTTCGCAAATGAAAAATCAATTAAACGATATATATATATGTGTTTGCGTGCAAAAAATGTAACAAATAGCTTTAGTATTTTGACATTAGAACAAAAAAACTAGTGCTCTATAGATTATATTCCACTATAATTGTTTTCTTATTTAAAATTTATTAGAAAATAAAAATAAAAGAAAAAGGTTTCTGAGCTCGCAATACATTTTCCCGATTAATATTCGAGGTTAGAATGCTTTATGTGTGCCGCGAATCACTAATACGTACGTATAATAAGGACGCATAGATTGGGTTAATCAGATTAAATATTGACTTATTTTGGAAGATAATACCATTATATAGTTTTAGTCGTAATAGAATATTTAAAAGTTAAGCGCTATGTTTTATTTATGAGTAACGCTATGTATAAAAAGCTGAGTAAAGGATATACAATTTATATTGCAAACAAAAAATATTATGATAATATCGTTATTAATATCATTAATAACTTATATTCAAATACGAAAGTATTATTTTGATTTGAGTTATCCAAAGCACGCATAACTTAATAATGGGATCTAATTTGCATTTTCTTTTCGTATATAAATCTTCGTCTTTTACAGCTGTTTCGAGATAAATCAAGATTATATGGATTTCGGAGTTTAAAATTAATTATTTTACAACAAACTTTCAGTTTTATTCCCCACACATTAATTCTTCAAAAAATTTACTTTTATTATTCCGAAATATTACCAATTCGTGTATTTATACCGTAGTTATAAAAGAATATTCATATATATATATAAATGAATTGTTTTGTATGACTTTAACGTATTGTGTATGTAAATATATATTACCAAAGGCTGTGTTATCTTTTAATTTCTTTAAATATTAATTCAGTTACTTAATTCTGATTGCTTTTTTCATTTCAATGAATATTTTAATTCATCACATAACTCATAGCAATTGTTTGTTTATAAACTTAAAGATAAGAAAACGGATGCTTGTGTTGAATTTGATTAAATTTTAATTATTCTTGAAATAAAAACCACAAAATGAATCATTTGTTTTCTTAATGAAAACGTTTCATTATCGTTGAATTATGCAAACAATACTTTTGCAACTTTTAATGTTCGATAAATTAATCACATAAGTTATTTAATTTACTGTCATTTCTTAAGTATATTTTCTTTTGAATAATTTCGTGAATTCATTTTACAAAATTGGGTTACAAATTGTTATTATTTTTCAATAATTATGAATATGTTTAGATTTTATTATTGTTCAATGAAATATGATATCAAAGCAATTTCTAAAAGTCAAACTTAACGATAAACTGATGTGTAATTTTTTGCCATTTATAATCGATCAACGAATATGTTCATTGAATCAAAAACACCAATAATTTTACTGTTTTCCTCTCTCATAGAATTATTCCCAAATAAAAAATTATAACAGTTAAACGTAAATTATAATAATTTTTATAAATTTGATTGATTAATTTTATGAGTAAAATTATATAGTTTTCGTGAGTAAAAGAATAGAGTTTTAACATAATGATTCGAAATACAGACTTCTATTGATTATTTGTGCGTATAATGTGATTTTGAATAACTTTCGTATACACTTAAACCTTTTTTATTTATTTTGTGTATACAGCATGTACTGTTAAACTCATGTCTATAACTTGATTTTATGGAATAAAATAATTTTCTCAATGAAAAACTTGAAAATATACAATTTTACAACCTTAACATTTGTACATTTATTTATTCGGATTTTTTATTGAAAGTTATTATTGATTTTTGTAATCTGTATTGAGTTAAACATTCGTAATATGGCTCACTATTATCAACTTTTTAAAATATTTTCAACTATTTCTCGGTGTAATAATAATCATATAACAAAAATTTTCTTGTTTTATATGCCACAAAAAATCTATGGCTAACAATAATCAATTTCGCAAAACTTAGCGAACTATCGATTTCACACTCGAAAACTCGAAGCGACGACTACTATAAAGAAATAAAACTAAAATATAAACCATTCCCTGAGGCAAACAGCATTACAAAACTTTCTTATCTGGACTTGACGTAACTTTTCAATACTAAATACACCGTTTGTGTGTGTATTGACACTTACATTCGAGAACTCGAAAATAACCTTTTTTAGCTCATAAAATATATTTTTCAATAAAATGCGGAGAAAGATGCGTAATATCAATAAAAAAATATAGTGTATGTGCGTTTTAGAGAGTAGTGTAGTCGTATTTTATAAGCGATGAATTTCAATAAAAATATTTTGCAGTACATATCTTCAAATAAAATTAGGATATTGTTTGTGAGGATTGTTAGATATGTTTATATGGATCGCGCAGTCAATACTCAAATAGCATTCGCAACCAATTCTACTGAATTCACTCGTGAAGCGTAAATAATCTTTTATGACAAAGTTTTTTTGCGACAGCGATCGTATTAGACGAGACGAGTTCCAAACGAATGCGAGCAGAAAAATAAGTTATGTGAACACTAAACTTATCTTAACAGTAAGTTTGCTTTATAGGTGTGGAAATAATACTAATGGACACGTTATAACTGCACTTAATGTGCACTAAACTTAATGAAGTTTTTGTGAATATTGATGTTTCATAATAGAAACAACATGTTTATAAGCTTTAGGCAAAAATAGTGTCCGAAAATCTTTTTGATTAAATGGTGAAGTAATTGTTAATTCACTAAAATATAATGTTAAGAAATTTGAAACAAAAAGTAAAAGTAATCGTAATAATTATTGTTTAATAAGTTTTATTAAATTATAACATATAACATAATTAAAATATATATTGTTGTCAACAATTCGCTAATGTGTTTGTCGATATAATTGTTGTCATCTAATAAATAAAAAAATTCAACGATTGCGTGTAATTTGCTTACATTTTCAAAAGTTATTTAATAGAAAAACGTTGGCCTTATAACGAAATTAATATTATTTTTATTCATAGTTAAATTCTAATCATTAGAAACGTTCAATAAAAGAGAAAACACGAAAATAGTAAACCATAATTAAAAAATATTGCACACAGAATATAAAATTATAATATTATTTGAATGAAGTTAGAGTTTATAATGATTATATAATGATAGATTCGCATGCGTTCGACCAAAAAGTTTAACAAACTTAAATCTAACGCTAAATATTAAATGATTAATGTGTAACATTGTGATTCAATAGATATATCTATACGTACGCCAGAAAAGGTTAGCAAACAAAAAAAATAGTTTTCGGTTTAAAAATTGATGTATAGCTTTACAGCAAAAAACAAAATAATATCCATTACTGTTTATTTAACAGAGAAAAAAACGGTGTTTATCCAAATAATAAGGTAAATGTTATTGTAAAGACGTAAAGACACTATTATTTTTACGTGCAATACTATTGGAATATCACACACATATACAGTACCAGTAATAATGCGAAAAAACAAAATAATCGGTCAACTCTTTTATCTGATGTTCGTTTCTGTTATTTTTCGTTTGGCACTAAAGTATAATTTCTTCCTAACTTATATTTTTCTCACTCTCGCGATCGCAATCCATACGTGACTCGATTTCCAGATATATATTTCTCTTGCGCTCCATTGCAGTATAGTTAGGATCGTTAGGGAATATATAAAATTTTCGGTATTGACATTAACTCGCTTCTCAATACAGTCTGTATAACATAGACAAAGATAGTGAGTGATTGAGCGACTGACTGACTGACTGAGTGAGTGTGTGAGAGAGGAGAGAGAGATCGGTATTTCGTAAACGCTATGAGCGAATATAATATTTAATGTCGTATCGCGAAATAAAACTTATAAAATACGTAATGGTGTGTTAATGATTAGATAGGGTGTGCTCCGCAAGCAGTTCTCCTCACTATTTTGTGGCTTTTGGTGTGCTTTAGATAAAAGGGAAAAACAAGAAAAAACAATAAATGGCTTTTCAATATAATACGCTGGGTTATCATTTAGATGCTTACTGTATATATTTTGTGATTGTTCAGCACAAAAAATAAGTGAAACTCTAGACAAATAATGTTGAATGTTGCACATAATAAAAAAATCAGAGAATGGCAGTGAAAAAGGAGAGAGACTTTACAAAAAAGCACTTCACTTAAACAGAGAGGCGCTTGTCTTTTGCTAATGAAGCGAACACCAACTGAACGGGTGACTGCTTTGGATTATTATTATTCTTCTTTGTTTCTCTTTATCGATAAAATGGTTCACAGCAGCTGACAATACATTATTGATATGTACGCGATCAACACATTCCTGTTCGCAGCACACAATAATTTATATTCCGTTGAGTGCGAACTGGAATAAAAGGTGTACAGAGTGTGCAGAATAAGAGTAACGTACTGTAGTATACAAAAATCAAACAGTTTTAGGTTTTGTGCTGTGATTGTGATTGAGTTCGTATTTATGTTTGCGCCACACATCGCACAGTCTATTTATTGACTGCTACCGTATCAAAATCTATAGCCATTCATCTTTGTGCTTATATAACACTGAGATTTAGTATTTCCTACTCGTAAACGTTAGTTTCAGTTATAATTTAAGTCAGCCTTTTTGCGAACTGAATAAATGGTCGCAAAGAAGCGAACGTTCAGGAAATAAATGGGTTCGAGTCATCGAAGTCTATTTTTCGTGTGTTAATTCATGAGTGAGGAAGCATTCAATGCTTTGACTGCACTTTTAAAATACAATAACAAAACAACTAAAAATAAAAAATAGTTTGACTCACAGCGAGCTCGACATTCACGCATAGAGAGTGCAACAAGCATTCAGTTGAGATCTGTTCAGAGCTACCAAAGCATTAAAATGCTTTATAGGCGTTTTCGTATCGATTTTTATGCCGTATTTACGTTCGCAAGAATACAAACACAGAACTATGCTATCTTTACTCGTCAACTCGCGTGTGTATATAAGCGTATACTACTATACTGTGTCTCAATGCAGCTCTCATTGAGAGCGAGAACGTTAAGAGTAAAAACGCAATAAAATAGTGTGTGCGCCGCTCTCTATCTTTTACTATCACTTTCTCGCACTCATTCCGTTCGTGATCATAGTTAGCAGCAGTTTTGCGACCATTCATGAAAACACCAACTAATGCTTCATATAATTAGTGCTCCAGTTTTTGTCGTTATTTTCCATCGCTTAACGCTGTTTGCGCCGCTTTTCGAATACTAATATAATTAATAACAATTTGTATTAATTAAAAGTACTCTTAATTCGTACTCTCAATACACGCTTACGACTAAATAATATATGCTTAAAAATAATTTTGTTCATACGTGTGTGCATCATAACTATGTATCGTTAAATTATAAACTTTGTATAAATTTTTTGCGCTTTAATACAAGCTGTTTGAGTAAATTATAGGGAATTCGGTTGGATTTTACTTTTATTATTTTTTAATTCAACGCCACAAACACTTACACACGCATACAACACACAGTTCTTCAGTGACAGTAATGTTCACTAAATGATACAATCATTACTGACAGCGAAGACAAAAATTGTGTGACACACACACACACACTAAAAGCGTTCGGAAACATAGTCACACGAAAGCTGCAGCCAATGGTGTGGTTTCGGAAAGCGTTGTTACTTAAAAACTTATTTGCACTGTTGTTATAAATATATCAGTTTATATCTTCTTGTGAATGAAGTTTTGGTTGGAATATTATATGCGTTTTCCGTGTTGTCTAAAGTGTGTGCACCGCTGCTGATACACTAATTTCTTTAAATGTGACACTTGATTGATATTTATTGCTTAAACTGGTGATCGTCGTCGAAAAACAACTGCACATATCGTCAATTGTCGTTATTGTATGGTTTTTTTCTTTTTCCCTCAAACTTGCATTTATTCAGCTTAAGAGCTGTTCGTATGTCCGTGTGCTCTATCGCTATCACTGGAACTTTATCTCTAAAACAGCGATCGAATTGTTATTGTAATGTTATGCCTGAAAATCTATGCGACATTGGGTTTCAACCATAAACGAAATGATGAATACAAACTTTTCTTATAATAATTACAATTAAAACCACTCGTTATACTAATGGGTAGAAAACATTCAAATTAAAAGCGTCTGAAACGTAAGTAAATAATTTTGCGCATATGAGTAATAGGGGTTTCGTTTGCTATATATGTCCGTATATATGTGTCATACTTTACAGTACAAGAGATAAAACATATTCAATCGCGAAGTAATGACTGCATATATGTTGCTCTAAATTTGTGCGATAAAGAAAATGTTAGAAAAATCATTTTCGGAAATAGTCTCTCAAATTAAATATGTATTTATTGCTTTCATACGCACACATTTGATTACCCTTTAACTTATTCACTTTTTATCTTACTTCGGCAGCGATTACTTTTTGATAAATGATTAAATTGTGAGCTATTGCTATATTCTAGCGGTGCCGTAAAAGAGCAGAAAAATAAAGAAAAACTTTATAGAAATCTTAGAATGAATAGAACGCTAAAACTATGACTAATATGAAATAACACGAATAGGAAAGCGACGCAAAATAAGCGGTGTAACGAACAAACAGAAAAGCAGCGCAACAAAAGCGGTATAAATTTAATAAATGAATAGTAAACTTAATATTGTTAAATCTAAACTTTCTCTTATTAAATAGTAAATCAAAGCAAAAAGCGGTGTAACGAACAAACAGTAAAGCAACGCAACAAAAGCGGTGCAACGAACAAACAGTAAAGCAACGCAACAAAAGCGGTGCAGCGAACAAACAGCAAAGCAACGCCACAAAAGCGGTGCAACGAACAAACAGCAAAGCAGCGCAAAAATAGCGGTGCAGCGCACAAACAGCTAAGCAGTGCAACTAAAGCGGTGCAACGAACAAACAGCAAAGCAGCGCAACTAAAGCGGTGCAACGAACAAACGGTAAAGCAGTGCAACAAAAGCGATTCAACGAACAAACAGCAAAGCAGCGCAAAAGAATCGAAAGCTTTGTTTTTATCAATATGTCTGAGGAAATTATAGACATTTTCGATTGTTGTATTTGTTTCAATCACGCATTACCTCCTATATTTCAGTGTCAAAATGGACATATTTTATGTGAATATTGCCACCAAAGAATCATTCAGTGTGGAATGTGCCTCATACCAATTACTTCGACTACTCGCAATCTTGCATTAGACAAGTTATCTTCACTTCTTAAGTTCCGGTGCAAATTTTTTAATAAAGGATGTAACCAATTGCTCTATTATAACAACAAGAAAGAACACGAATCTACTTGTATATTTCAATAAATTTATTCGAGCAAAAAATTTGTTAGGATTAAATCCATTGAAAAATTGTGCAACATTTTTATGAAAAGAATTAATCAATTAATATATAAATGAAGCAAAAAAAGACCAACTATAGAAAAAGTTTTGGATCCAACTCCAGAGTTAATCGATATAAGTGATGAAGAATTTTATCTACCTGATGAACTATTAGACGACTTTGAAAATATATCTATGCTGCAATTCGTCCAAGAAAATATAGAATCTGAAGATAGAAGTGAGAATCCGCCAGATGAATCAATAGAAAATTCTAGAGATGAACAAATTAAAAGAGTTAATCAAAACAGAAAAAGGATAAATAATCTAAAAATAAATGAAAATCAACAAGGACCTAAGCAAAGCGATCACCTAAAGCTAAGTCATGAATCCCAACAACAGCAACATCTCGATAATCAAATTCAAGAACAAAGATGGCAGCAGCAATTGGAACAAGAACAACAGCAGCGGCTACAACAGCATTTAGAACATCAACAACGACAAAAACAAATGAAAAAAAATCAACACCAACCAAATCAACAGCAACCAAATCAACAGCATCCAAATCAACAGCAACCAAATCAACAGCAAACAACTCAACAGCAACCTAATCAGCTGCAAAAAAATCAACAAAAAAATCAATTAGATCTAGAACAACAAGAACCCAAACAACAAAAAAACAAACATCCAAATAAGAAGAAAGATAAATCTCAACTCAATGATAATAATCATGTTCAATTTGAAATGGATTCTTCAGAAGAAGATCTTCATATTTCTGACGAAATTCATTTAATTCAAGCAGAGTTACAACATGAAATTAGAAATGGAAATAATTCGGGTGAGACAAGCGCGGGAATTTCATCAAATACTAATCGATTGCCAAATTGCGTCGAGTATTATTCTTCAAAACAAAATTTATTAAACAATCAAAATCAAATAATCATATATCATATACCAGGAATTTTTTACGCCGATCATCACTTAACTTGTGAAATATGCAAAACTTTAAGAGAAGATAACCTGGAAAATATTAAAAAATTACCAACTAGAAAATATGGCTATAGCCCACAAAATCAGTCAACAACAACTGAAGAAGCATTCATGAATTACTATTCTACTAAAAATAATAATGATAATCTTTTTAAATATAAAGAAAATATGGTGAAATCTTATATTTCGGTTGTCGCATATAAAAATGTTACTTGGAGATCTACAAATCTTGTTTCAACAATTTCAACAGCAACAACCGCAAGTTCGACACATGCTACAGGTTATACAACCGCGATAGCAGTTACATCTACTTCTACATCTGGGACAAGTCCAAGAATAACGTTAATTCCACCATCGAATTGGGCAGTTCCACAACCGCCGCGAAATCTACGTACTGTTGAAGAATATAACAACGAATGGTCTGACGAACTTCATGATAACATTTACGACGTAAACGGAATTTTGATGAGTTGGAGAGCTGAACGAAATAGATATATGCGAGAACCATCAAGCGGAATTGAGTGGTCGGAGGACGAAAGGAATAAAGAAAAGAGAAGAAAAGCCAAAGAGAGAGCTGAGAAGAAAAGATCAAAGAAAAAATAATATGTAAATTCAAATAGATAAATATTACTAAAATTAAGTTTAAATAAATGTTTTAATGTGTATGATATTGTGTTTTTTTAAAAGTTGAATGGGTCTAATAATGTGTGGTTTTTATAAGATTTTGTGAGTGTATAAGGGGGTGAGTGTAGAAGGGGGTGAGTGTAGAAGGGGGTGAGTGTAGAAGGGGTGAGTTTAGATGGGGTGAGTGTAGAAGGGGGTGAGTGTAGAAGGGGTGAGTTTAGAGGGGGTGAGTGTAGAAGGGGGTGAGTGTAGAAGGGGGTGAGTTTAGAAGGGGGTGATTGTAGAAGGAAGTGTGTAGAAGGGGGTGAGGGGAGTGTAGTAGTGGGTTAGTATAGAAGGGGGGTGAATGTAGAAGTGGTGTTTAGAAAGGGGTTACTGTAAAAGGGGTGGGTATAGAAGGGTGGATGCATAGTGAATGGTATGCAAAAAGTAGTGGGGTTGAAAATTGTATCATAGGAATATATGCTATTTAAAAGTGTTTGAATATAGCATATATGTGAATAAACGTGTATTTTATTACTTTTGACGTATTATAAAACTATTTATTACTAAATAAGGACATGTTTACATTAACGTTTACTTTGGTGTATATCATTAGTTATTTTTAATTATTTGAAATTTCTATTTAAAATAAAAATTACCTTATATAGTTAGGTTTAATTTTATTTACGTCATAATATACACAAATTTCGCATATAAATACAAGTAGTTAAACGAGAGATCTGCTTAAAGTTTTATTCTGTTGTGTTAAAAATGGTTTTATCAAAGAGTTTGAATACTTTTGGATACCTTAATGCTTTTCAATTATGTTTAGTTAGAAATCAAATAAATCTTAATTGTGAAAATACTCGTTTAGTTGAAAATATAAATGGTTTAAATTATATAAATGAGGACGAGGAACTCAATTTAGTTCATTTTATTATATTGAAATCATTATCGTTGGCTTTTTCATCTAAGAAATTGTTTTATAATGGTAAAGATACTATATGGTTCTTATCAGGTGGTTTTGTTACATATTTAACTGGAGGAACAAATAATTATGGCGATATTGACATATATGTTTTATTGGATGATTACAACAGATTTTGTTCGAAAGCATTTTTGTTAAAATATAAGTCAAAATTACGTAAAGTTATTATGGAATATGATATAATTGCAACTTATAAAGTAAATTGTGGTATTAGATTATTATTTAACGATGAATATTATTTAGATATGTCAGACAGTGAGATTGATGATGAAGAAACTTATTATTCCCAGTTTTTATCAGTTTCAAATTTTTTTAACGGTGTTAGATATTGTGTAAATGTTGGATTAAGTCTTTGGACTAATTCACATGAATACAATCCGCGACAACTCTTATCCTATTATTGTGAATTTAATCTTATTATATTATCTTCTACTAATCCTAATATTTGTTTATTAAATAACCCTGTAAATTATGAGGAAATATTAGCTAAAAAGTTTATGTTTTATGTGTCTATAATAAATTCATTTGATATAAATATTGCAAAACACATATTATATTTTGATGGTCATTATAAAATATTATCAAACTTTTCGATTGTTAACAATTATATGCAAAACGAAATTTTGAATTACAACTTTGCCGATAGAATAAAAGATTATTCTTTAATAAAAAGTGAAGCAAGATCTAGGACAGATTATTTTATAAAGATGAGGCGTTATTACAGAAGATTGAAATATGCACAAAGAATATGTCGACCCTTACAATTATACAATCCTTCATCACTTGGAAGTTTATGTTGCAGTGAAATTGTTAAAAACGAGTTGCTTCTGATATATCTTTCAAAAAATTAAAAAGTTATAAAAATATGTATATTATTATTTTGTTTATAAATATTAATTTTCTATGAAATATTATTAGAATTTTTAAATGTAAAATAAATTAACAAATTAAATCACAAAATAACTTTATTGAATTCTTATCTTGTAAGTGAATATTTTTTAAACATTAAATTATGTTATATTTTTTTAAATAGTAAATTTCAGAATCAGATAGATTTTTCAAACATGAATTTGTATCTTTTATTAATTTTAATAGATAATATTTTTCTATTGCAATGTCTAGTATATTAAATTCTCTGTCAAAAACATCAAAGCTGTAAAATATTGGTGAATGTTTTTCCAAAATAATTTTAAGCAATTTATTTGAATATTTACTTGTCATAATTTCTTCGATTAACGCGTTTCCTCTCATGATGAAATCAAATGTAATCTTAATGATTTTTATTATATTCATTAATTATTTGGCCAAATAAATGATTTAACTGATTTTCTGATATTAGCGGTTGATTATTATTATGCACAATAATTTTATAACGTTTATTATTAGTTAACCAAGTTTCATAAAGTAAATTTAAATTTTCTATATAATCAAATTTAATTTCCTTCTCTTCTGCTCTTTGTCTTTCCAAAATTCTTTTAAAAGCAATATCTGGTTGAGTTTTCAAATATATAATTAAATCTATTTTAAACCATTCAAGCGATGTCAGCAAATAAAATAATTTCCTCAATATTATAAAATGTATTTTATCAATATTATTCCTCTGAAACAGTTGTTTTGTAAACACATTATACGATGACAATAAGGACCGTTCAATAATTATCATAGATTTATAAATTGAAAGAGATTGCAAAATTTGATTTAATGTCAGCATAACATATGTTTGAAAGACGAAACTCCACTTATTCAAATCTTTATAATATAACTTAAATAAATTTATTCCGCTTTCCTCTACATCTTTCCACATTAAAATTGGTTCATCAAAAATTTTAACTTCAAAATTATTCACAAAACAATAATTTTCAAACGCTTTTAAAATAGTTGATTTTCCACATCCAATATTTCCCTCGATAGATATAATGAAAGATTTTTTATTTTTTCTAAAGTTACAAAAGAAGTTATAAATTTTAATAAATAGTACATAGAAAAAGTAGTTGATTGTCGTTATCACTTTCACAAACATTTTAAACGAATATTCCCATGTTTCGCGTTTAAATACTA
>JAQGAW010002946.1:0-13720 GCA_034698025.1 Phthiracarus crinitus | reverse complement strand
AAAACTAGAGCACCTAATTCTGGGTCGACATGTCTCGGTGAGTCGCATCAAAATTGTTTCATACAACCGGTTTATATAGTTTCAAAGTTAAATTTAAATTATTATTAGCCTTATTATTGAATAATCGAAAACGATTTATCGAATTAGTTTAATAATTTGTTAGGAACCGATGGAAATCGAAACTTTGAATACTATTTTGGTGGCTCGGGATCCAGCAATAATCCGTGCAGTGAAACATATAGAGGCGATGTGGCATTCGATCAGCCCGAGACCAAAGCGCTCTCTGATTATATTTTCGCCAATCGGGCGAACATTGTGGCATACTTTGATGTGCACTCCTATTCTCAACTACTGCTATATCCTTGGGTAATATTTATGATTTTAAAAATTGAAAGTTAGTTTTTTAAAATAAAAATATTAATTACTTGCAGGGCTGGACTTCAACTCTGCCGCCCGATAATGCGAAATTGGTAAATATTGTTTATTGAACACATATAACTTATACCAACTTATGCTAAAAAGTTTTAACTATAGAATTCAATATTAAAGATCTTTTAAAATTAGTTAACATGTTTCGCAATAGCGTTTTTCTTTTATTGAGTTATGAATCTACTTTTAGTTAGAGAGAGGAAACATATTAGCGAATGCGTTGAGAAGTTATTATGGAACGCAATACACAGTCGGTTCTTCTACTAACGTTCTTTGTGAGTGAGATTTTTATTTTTCTAACAACTTAATCATTTATTAGTTTAAGCCAATATTATTTAATTTATTCTTCTTTTTTATTTGATTACATTGCTTTAATTTTCGTGTCACAGATAGTGCCGCAGGAAATACTGTCGGTATGTATGCGAAGCAATAAATGTAAAAAAGTTTTATAAACAATTTATATTAAATAATCAATTGGTAGACTGGAACTACGGAGTGGCTAACAATACGCGTGGTGTGAAATACGCGTATACCATTGAGCTAAGAGATACGGGTTCAAATGGATTCTTATTACCTCCGGCACAGATTATTCCGTCCGGTATTGAGACCACTGGCGGTTTGATAGAGTTTGCGAAAGCTATCGCCACTGAGTTTTAAATGTAATTGAATTGTGTTATGGAAAATAAATTTTAAGTTATATATTGAAAATTTTGTTTTCAGTTTATTTATTTTTCGTAATTAGAAAAATTAAGTAAAATTCGGTTAATCGAATTTTTAAAAAGTTTTAAAAATAATTTCTAGTTTTGATCGAATTTGATTTTTTGAAAACATTTAATTAAAATAACTTTTCAAAATTATACCAATAATATTTATAAATTATACAAAATAGTCAAACTAAAAGTTTTATAGTTCCTTCAGATCAAGTATTTTGCATGACATTTCTCTCATTATATATTTTTTCGGTTTACCCGATGGTGTTAACGGAAATTCTTCCACAAACTGTACGTATTTCGGAATTTTAAAATACGAAATCTTTTTTAAAAAATATCATTAATTGAATCATTGTTTACATCATTTATAAAAATAAGTTACTTTATCTATGCAAAACTCCTTAATATTTTCCGCTGTCAGTTCTCTACCAGATTTTAATTTAATCCATGCGCAAACCTGTTCACCCAATCTCTCGTCAGGCACACCTATGATCTTTATATCCGAGTCATAAACTATCATTCTATAGATCTTATTATTAAAGCATCATATTTGGCTTACATATGCGTCGTGTATATCCGGATGAGTGTGAAGAAGTTCCTCGATTTCTCGCGGATAAATATTTTCGCCGCCTCTTATAATCATTTCCTTAATTCGCCCAATAATTCTAACGAAACCGTTTTCGTCCATTAACCCTAAATCTCTAAATATTTGGTTAATATAATTAAAATTCACCAAAAAATTACCATTAAAATCTATTTGGAAAATTACCCAGTTTTAAACCATTTCGCTTCATTAATAGTATCTTTCGTTTTCACCGGGTCTTTCCAGTAACCTATCATTACATTATGTCCGCGCACTAAAATCTCTCCTGCGTATTATTCAATTGGTTTTACAAGCTTTTTATTTGATAACTCGTTAATTGTTACATACCATGTTCACCAATTTTTTTAATATTACCAGTTTTTGTGTCAGCAATTTTAATTTCAACGAAATCCAGCGGACTTCCTGTAATAAATTAATCATTTGTTTAAAAATTATAAATATATTAATAATTACAAAATTCTAATTATACATTCAAATTTAACAGTATTTATACACAATTCTAAATGTATTTTTTAATTCGTTAAAAATCTCCGCATAAACCATTGATTAAAATGGTATTTATAAAATATTACCGACAGTCTCCACTTCATTTAGAAATGAGTCGCTTTTATGACTGACAGTAGCAGTCGGCCCTATAGTATACAAAACGAAATAATCAGCTCAACGTTAAGTAAAACTTTAGTTAACAAAATCCAACGAAAAAAGAGAACCAAACCGAGTTCAGTCGCGCCATAACGAATCCTAATATCGTCAACGCTGGGTATAATTTTACTGATTCTGTGCGTTAACTCGATAGGCACGGGTGCGCTGCCTATAAAAACGCCTTTTAGCGAAGGCAGTTGAATTTCGTTTTTCTCCACGTAATTCACGACATCAATAATCATCGTAGGCGTAACCATAATATGAGTGCAATCATAACTTTTCAGCGCATCCACTATCGCCTTAACGTTATATCTAAATCCAGTTAACACTAAATTAGTTTTAAGGCGATCATTAATATTTATGTCTCGATAAATAACTGAGGAATCAATTCGTTAAACAACCTATAGTCGCGGGCATCGCAGCTATCGATAAGCTGCCTAATATAGCGCCAAACGTGTGAAACAGTGGTAGCGGTAAACAAATTCTAGCGGATTCGTTGGGCTGAATACCGAAACTTTTTGAGGTAAAAATTGCATTATTGACAAGAGTGAACTGTGACAATAGTGCGCCTTTCGGTTTACCAGTTGTGCCCTTTAGAAATTTATTTTTAATAGTGTCAAAAATTCACGCGAAATAGTATAAAACGATTGGAGTACCGAAGTAAACATTATAATTGCCGGGTCATCAGGAGAGGGATGTGTGTCCATCTCGAGTGTAGATATATCGTCGGTTAATAAGCTATCGTACCGGAAAACTTCTAACTCCCGATTTATTTCGGTAGGCATTTGTCCGTCAAGAATGACCACTTGTCCCAATTTAAGATCTATATCTGCCTTTAGTAAAGCGAAATATTCAAATTAAAAATTATCTGATTTTTAATGTTATGTGGTTTACTCACTTCACTGCTTAATTTCATAGTTTTTGCGAATATTTGTTGGAATTTATTGGCTACTTCTTGCTTCGAATCAATACCGGGCATAAATAGCGTCTTAATTTGCGCTTTTCTCAGCGTATAATCTAATTCTTGTTCGCGATAAACGGGATTAATTGTGCATAAGATTACGCCAAGTTTAGCGCATGCGTATTGGATTTGAATCTGTGTTCAAATAAAATATTATTACCGATAGAATACATCTTTGATTAAAAACAAAAACTGAATATACCCACGAACATGAGTTGCAACACCACAAACCGATCACATCACCACGTCTTAAGCCTAACAAAAATATTTAAAGCGTATAATTTTTAAGATTATATTAATTATCAATTAAAAATATACCTAATTTGGTGTAAAGACCATTTGCCAAACTGTTAACATCGTTATTGAACTGATCGTACGTTTTCGTAATATTTTCGTGAACACTTATCAGCGCGGTTTGTGTCTTATCTTATAATCAAAATTTTTGGTTTAAATTTTCTTTTAATTTTTCAAATCAAGCAAAGCATTTACAAGCATTAAATAATACCAGTTTCAGTTCGTTTAGCCAACAGATCACCGATCGTGATATACTGTAATGCGCTATCGCTTCTACCAAACGCATACGCGTACGGATGCGATACGTAAGCGCTAAAAAAGTTTTGAATTATTCGTTAATAAGAACTAAACGTGAAAAATATATTATATAATTAGTTGGTTTTTCACCTCAATTTATGATTCCTGTCGTCCGATAAACTCCTAACGCCATTCCGAATAAATTTCCTGCTATTATACTTAAGTGCACTGTTTTTACCGTAAATGCATATACGGTTTGCGTGCAATTTTAACGCTTGCAAAACAAACATATTTTGATTTATTAGCAACACATAAATATTTAATGAATTATGCTGAAAATTTTTCCCTTCAATTCATCAGTAAAGGTATTGAAAACTGTTTACATAAACGCATGTACAGTACAGTTCTGTATATTTAAACATAACGCTTGCTTTCATATATAGAGATATTAATCGTAATAGACTTTTCATTCATGTGCACTAAAACTGTTTACTTAAACAGGAAAACTAGTGCTTAGTTTGCGAGTCCGTATTATGTGTTAGAGTAAATCGCTATATGTGTATGTGTTTTGCCAATATTGAAAGAGAGATTTTTGAAATATCAAGAGAACACGCACTCTCATATTTCTCTCATATTGTTGCCAATAGTTTCGTTTATCGTTAATAGACGTACTGATAAAAACTTAATTTTCGTATTTATCGCTATCAGCTTTAAGTTTATACACGCAAATAGACTTGAAGGTCCTTTTAATTGGACTTACAATAATTAAGAGGGTTATAGAAACACTCTTTTTCCGAAATTGTTTTTCGAACATAGGAACGTATTGTATTTATTAAACAATTAAATATACCGGTAATTAATATTGTCATATAAATCATATTTATTAAAACTTTTAGTATTTATAAAAAGTAAAAAATGGATATACATATAAATTTTTATACCACAGGTACAAGTTTTTAAAATTACACTATATTTTTGCGGATAAACTTTTTTGATGATCAAAGTTCTTTAAGACCAAGTATTTCGCACGACTGCTCTCTCATGAGATACTTCTTCGCTTTTCCAGTTTGTGTCAGTGGAAAATCTTCCACAAATAATATATAGCGAGGTATTTTGAAGTACGAGATCTGTGTCAGCGGGAAAATTATAGCATTTATTAAACAAATAAAATAAAAGGGTTTGTTATATAAATTTTTTAGTTAATAGTTATAGATTTTGGGGAAATAAATATGTACGCACATTATCTTTGCAAAATTCCTTGATTTGGTCCGCAGTCACGTTACTGTCACCCCTTAACTTAATCCATGCGCATAACTCTTCTCCCATTCTCTCGTCGGGCACACCGATAACCTATATTTAATCAATAGTTAAGTTTAATGAAAAAGTTTTTAAAAAATTAATATGATTTGTCACATACGTATGCATCGATCACTTGTGGATGTGTATGCAACAGTTCCTCAATTTCTCGCGGATATATATTTTCACCGCCTCTGATCACCATTTCTTTGGTTCGACCGATTATTTTAAAGAATCCCTTCTCATCCATCACCGCTATGTCTCTATCAAAATTATTATACACGTACGTGATATCATAAGTATACTGTATAACGCATTTAATATTTAAAAGCTTCAATAATAAGATTAAAAATTACCCTGATTTATACCATTTCGATTCAGTTATGGATTCCTTAGTTTTTTCTTCGTCTCTCCAGTAACCCATCATCACATTATGTCCGCGCGATAATAATTCACCTTTAAATAAAATCTAGTCAATACTTATGGTTAATGATAACATCATTGAATATGCCAAACCTTGTTCACCAATTTTTGTAATATTTCCCGTTTGAATATCCACTATTTTCACTTCAACAAAGTCCAATGGTGTACCTATGATTTATATTAAATTATAGTAAGTTTATTATATAAGCATATAATAGGTTAACAAAAATATTTTAATTTAATCAAAAATAACTTTTAATACCAACTGTTTCTGTTCGCTGCACTAACGTATCATCTTTATGGCACGCTGTCGTACACGGGCCTAATTAATTAAATGTACGGATAAAGATAATGAATGAAACTTAATCGCAATTTGTACAAACCAAGCTCAGTGGCTCCATAACCAATTCTAATGTCAGTAAGACTTGGAATAATTTTTTGAATTTGATGCGTGAGCTCTATCGGAACGGACGCACCGCCTAATACTACGCCTATTAATTCCGGTAATTTAACGTCATTTTTCTCCACATAATTTACTATATCCATAATCATGGTCGGAGTGCCCATTAAATGAGTGCAGCCGTGATCTCTCATCGCCATTACTATTGACTTGACGTCATATTTATACCCGGTTAACACTAATTGTGGGCAAAAATTTTATTTTTCTTCTAAACAATTATTTTTTAGAAATTTACCGAGAACTGAGGGCACCGCAGACATGCCTATTCCTCCCAATACGGCTGCGAATGAATGGAAAAGAGGTAATGGAACGCATACTACGATTTGTTTTTCGGGTCGCACTCCAAACTTCGTTGAGGTTAACAGTGCGTTATTCACTAAAGTAAAGTGCGATAATAGTGCACCTTTCGGTTTACCAGTCGTTCCCTAATAATTTTAAAAACGAATATTGTTTACAACCGAAATAGAAAGTTTAAAACTAACCGAAGTAAACATAATTATTGCCGGGTCATCGGCTGTTGGTGTTTCTTCTACAGTCAGCGATATATTATCGTTTGATATTAAGCTTTCGAATTTGTGAACATCTATTCCTTGTTTGATTTGATTCGGAATCTGACCATCGAATATCACCACTTGCTTCAGTAGTAATGGGTCGGATTCTTCCTTCAATTCAGATTTAATTTTAAAATACTTTATCTTTAACAATAGAAATGCATTAATGTCTCACTTGATCCGAGAGCTTGAATGTATCGGCAAGAATATTACAAAACTTGTTAACAACCTCTTGCTTCGTTTCATTTCCGGGCATAAACAGCGCTTTTATTTGCGCTTTTCTTAGCGTGTAGTTTAGCTCATGGGCGCGATATACCGGATTAATTGTGCAAAGAATGAGACCAAGTTTAGCGCATGCGTATTGTAGTTGAATCTAAATACGAATAATTTGCAATTAGATTTAAGTTCATTTTTTCACGCCTTATTAAAAAAACTCAACCACAAAATTTGCAATAAAATTGTATACTAATTTTATTAAATTATTTACATTTAGTAAAATAATATTACCCATTCATACGAATTACAAGACCAAACTCCTATTACATCTCCGCGTCTTAACCCTGAAGTTATTAAACTCAATTAAAATATAATAAATTATGTATTAATTTTCCAGTTTGTCACCTAATTTGCTATAGAGTCCATTAACTAATTTATTGACATCGGTATTAATTTGATCAAATGTTAGCACTTTATTCTCGTGATAACTTACGAGTGCAGTTCGTGTTTTATCTTAAAACAAAAAAAGATAATAAACTTAAAGAGCATATGCAAAGTGAAATCTATTATATAATATATTTATAATAGTATTGCGTAATATTAATTAATGAATCAAATTTAAAGAAATAAATAGTTTTTTAAAGCTTATGGATTTGAAACGTGTTTTACTTTTGGGAGCTTCAGACAGACGAATGGACGGACACATCAAACCCATAAACTTATTAAAAAACTTTTATATTATGTAAATTGACTCGTAATAGCGACTTGAAAATACCGGTTTCAGCTCTTTTAGTTAAAAGATCACCGATCGTAATGTATTGCAATTCTTGATTGCTTCTTCCATAAGCGTACGAATAAGGATGCGAAACATAAGGGCTAATGATATTAAAAAATTAATATAAACTTCAATTAAACACGTCTCACTTAATTTCAAAACTTTACTCTATTCTTTGATGTCTATCGTCAGAGGATAAACATCGGATTCCAAAGTAAACAAACTTTCGGTTATTTTTTAGCGCACAATTTTTCGCAAAACTTGCGATCGATTTCGTGCACAAATGCAGCGAAACGCTTCTGAACAT
This sequence comes from Phthiracarus crinitus, assembly GCA_034698025.1. Classification (NCBI taxonomy): domain Eukaryota; kingdom Metazoa; phylum Arthropoda; class Arachnida; order Sarcoptiformes; family Phthiracaridae; genus Phthiracarus; species Phthiracarus crinitus. The sequence continues at coordinate 5,815 of JAQGAW010002946.1, read as the reverse complement.
TTTTTTCTTAGAAATTAATTACCAAAAGGTTTAAAAATTTTATGAATCAACAAAACGAAAAAAAACTTGTTTTATTTTTGAGGTGGTAAACATGTGAAATCATTTTTTGACACAATATCAACACATCGACACATAATCACATCATTCATATCCCGTTATCGAGTCGTCACTCAAACTTTGCACCGAAATTAAAGTTTATAGCATATCTTGTAGCGAACATATGCTTTGTTTTCGCAGCTAATTTATAGCGTGTTTTGAAAAATGGTGATAATTTCGTATATTTCGTATCTACAATGCCAATTCAAACTGATAGGAAACTAAAGTTTTAACCGAGGATTAACTTATGCTCATAAAACAAGTTTTATCATTCAAATTAATGCAACCGCCCTTGAATTGTTCAATACGTCTGCAATCGCTGTAATTATCCTCAAACATGAAATACATAAATTGATTCTTGAAATTTAAATTTTGTGTTTTTTCATTCATTTGCAACGTATACGTAAACGTTTATTAAATTGCGTGACTATTGCGGATGTTTGCGTAAGCAATTTAAACCGTATATTAGTTGTATAACTTCTTTCCCCAATAACATTGCGTATTATGATAGGTCCGTCCGGTTTAATTAACTGTAAGGAATAAATTATTTAAAATTATTCTAATTAATTTCCAAAAAGTAAATTATCGGGTTATAACGTGAATTTTTATCAAAAATATGTATCGCTTTTTTTAATAACCGATTTCTATCAGTTATTAAAATTTTGCTTTTATTTTCTTAAAATAAGACGCGGTAATTGTAAATTGAAATAAGATTTGTAAACTATTTAGCGCTTAACGTCATTAAAAGTATTGGATTTTCGAATATTATTTACAAATAATTATGAACAATTAATTATAATAGTGCTTTTTAAAGAATATCGTAAGTTTTGTACAAATTGCTTAAAAATAAAAAACTTGCCTAAAAATAGGTTGAGATTTCTTAGCAAAATTGCGAAGTAGTAAACTTAATTTGTAAATTTGCAAATAATATAACATCATTCATATAATTTTACTATGTTTTATTAAAAAAGGGTAAAATATGGTACAACAATGTGAATCTTTCCCTTGATATTCCTGGTTAAAGTTTACTTTGAAACTTACACTATCTCTTATTTTATGAATTGCTGTAAATAGGTTTTATCAATTGAGAAAAAACTGATTAAATATTATTGGCACACACTCTTTCTGGGCTTATCTTATCTATTCTATTAATTACTGTAAATTTTCATTTATTATTGTATACATTACTATGTTTGCGAAGTTGACGTTGAACTATGTTTAAAGATTTGTTGGATTTTAATTCGCGTAAATAACGTAATAGAAACACAGCACTAATAAAGCCACGTATTCTGGGTCCAAATATTAATAGTCACCCACAAAAATAGTCAAAGTTCGACGATTCATAGCAAACATAAATTATTTTTTGGTAGTGCTAGCTATTTAAGCCACTTTAATCAACATTTTTTTTAAGGAAAGTCAAATGATTTTCAAGGAAAAATTCATGCAAATTTTTTTATTGTATATTTAGTTGTGTTTAAACTGAAGGAAACTAAATCTACATTTCTCATAGTTAATAAGATAATAAAATTAAATTTATTCATATAAAATAGAAATGGCTCAAAATAGAAAAGTTGTGTAAAATTAATTATAAATGTAAACTATTTTAGCTTACTTTGTAAAAATCGCTATTAGATTCGGAATATCTATCTGTCTGAGAAGTTTTTATATTTATTAAGGGTTTTTAACTATTCTTTATATTAGAGTAGTAAATCGTTAAAATATTCGGGCCCGAGCCCGACAAAAGCCAAAAAGTTTGAAGTTGGGCCCTGCCCGAGCCCGATTATTTCTTAAATTCAAAAGCCAGGCCCGACTCAAACAATTACGTACAAAATTGTTTTATTTAAAAATATTTGCAATAATGCCTTTAAAACAAAAGATCGTTTACCTTAACAGGGTTTTGTTGAGTATTAATTATCTGTTTTAGACTTTTAAGCAGGCCCCCGATTTTTCGGGCCCCCGACATAATTAAATAAAACAATATTATATCTAATTATTAATTTTTTATTTGATCGTGCCTTATTGGGCCGGGCTTTTGCTTTTTTGAAAAAATCGGGCTCGAGCCGGGCCTATCTTCAATCTGTCGGGCTTCTGTCGTGCTCGAGCCTGAAAATATTAACAACTTAAAAGTCTAATCGTTTATATTAATTTAAGAATTATTAAACAAAATCATTACATTTAAAATTTATTTTCGATTTATATAAATAGGAATATTCAATAAAAATCAAAGAAACTTCAAAGCCCTGCCTGGCCCGAATTTTTTATTATTAGACCCAAACCCAGCCCGGCCAGAGGACTATTGTCGGTGGCCGTTTACTTGTCTACTTTAAATCTATTAAAGGATTCTAAAATACCCAAAGAATGCTCAAAAGTCTAAAAAAATCTATATACTGAATATAAATCTCATAATTTCTCTGTCTATCTGTTTTTCACTTTATAGTATTGTCCCTAAAGGTACCCAACCTCTCGATATCTATATAAATGAATTCAACTTGGAGAAATAAGGTCAAATTGAGGGGTTTCAAAGATGTGGAACCTCCTTGGGTGGTTGAGGTGGGATAAACTAAAAGATTATCAGCTGAAACCTAAATCAATGAACTCAGTTTAAAAACTTGAGCAGAAATGAAGGGTCACGCGAACTCCTATGTAGGATTTTGAGTACCAACACATTTTGCATTGAATTGGGTGATGTTGGGTATGATCGGTGAGGTCGAGTAGGGTAGGTGAGGACAAGTGGGATCGGGTGGGGTCTGTGGAATCCGGTGTGATCGATTTGGGAAGAGTTAGGTTAGGGTCTACTTGAGTCTACTTGTAGGGTCTACTTGAGTCTGCTGTGGTTTGTTGAGATCTGGTGGTGTAGGATGGGTATGGAAGGATTACTTCTGTTTTATGTTCTTATTTGAATCTGAAACTAATTTCTCACACCGTACTCAATTAAAGCTGTTATTCGGGTAGAAGAATTGGAACCCGAGACAAACCGACGTTACAAATATTTTAACCGGCCAGACCCGAGATTTTTCTCATACCAACTTAACCGAACCAACGGTTATCCCGAAAACCCAATTAAGTATTATAAAAATTTTCGGTGAGTCGTAATCCTATAAAACTTATAATATATCAATAATTAGATTACTAATATTGATTATGCAAATAATATATCCTAAAGTTTGCTATTTCTACCTATTTTTACCGCTTTACATATTTTGTATTTAAGTTTAAAATAATAAAATTATGTACAAAATTATTTTTTGACGATTTAATTAGCAAAAAATTCCAGTTTAAATTCAGAAAAACATAAATTATCTTAATTTTCGAGTTTTCGGGTTATGCTCGGTTTTTAATTCACTATGTTTGTAATAACCGAACTGAAATTACATTATGAAAATCTAACCGAACCGTTTACGAACCAAACCGGATAAACCAATTGTTTAACCGACCCTATTGTTTATACTCGATGTTAAACATATTGTTAAAATTCAATGTAAATAAACTATAATTTTTTTTAGTTATTGCTCGAACACTTGAATCAATTAGTAAATGTAAAAATAATATTAATCTATTAGTATTTGCAAGAATCGTTTATTTCCGTAAATTTATAAACCTTATATTAAATTACAATGAAAAGCAAGCCATATATGAAATATAGCAGTTGTGCGCTCAACCGGTCAACCGTTCATTCGCGTGTGACATCAAATCGCTAAACGAATCGACTTTCGAAATAAAAATCTCTAACTGTTCGCGATTGACGTTCGGATCTTTAATCGTGATTAGAGTCTGTTCGTGAGCCGACAAACTTTTAAACTCCAAATCCATGAGATTCGACAGCGAACTCAAACCCTTTTCCTTTAACCTCTTAATCAACTCTAGCGCTGATGCCTTAAGATCTTCCGCTTTCTTAATATAATCGCCTCGTAATACAATTTCTTCGGTCAGAACTAATTTATTGAAATACTCTAACTCTTCGCTTAACTGATTGCTAAGCTGTCGGCTAATTGTCTGATTCAGTGACAATATTAGTTTAGTTTCTAAATCGTTAATCTGTTTGAGACCGGATTCAAGTTCAGTACTGTTTGAATTATTTTTAATATTAGCCAACAAAAAATCTATGGTTGGTTTAGTGTCTTCCGCGCGTTTGATTAATTCGCCCTTAAGTTCACGTTCGGCGAAGTGTAGCATACGTTCCATGTAATTGATTGCTATCGATAATTGTTCTCTGAGATCGAAAATGATTATGTCTTCAGTAGCGGGCAGTAACTTCGCTTCCAGTGCTGACGCTGACACTAACTGTGTATAAAAAAATTTTTGAAAATATTATTTAAAACAAATTTTTATCCACAATTCATTTATATTTATGTCTATTTTATGCGCAATGTATAAGTTTGTAATATTATGCGAATAACCACCGGTAATGTCAATGTTCCCCAATCTTTTAAGACTAAAAGTTAAGATATAATTTGCTTCATTCAATTTAATTTATAAAAATATAAAGCTTTTCTTGTCAAACTTAACTATGAATGAGAGTGTGTTAACAATGTGTTAATGATTTTAAAAAATTAAAGAATAAACATAATGTTAACCTGTAAGTCAAGTTCTGCCTGCAGTTTAACATAACCTCTTGCAGTCAATCTGGCCTTTAAATTCGTGTATAATAGTTGAACCTCTTCTGATTTTTTCATAACTTCGCCAGTCGTTAAATTCTTCAGTGTCATTATTGAAGCTAGAATTGAAAAATTTATCAATAATTCAAATTCTGGATTTGACTATTCTTACGAAATAGCATCACTATAAATATGCACGAATATATAAATCTTTCCATTTTACAAAATCAATACAAATTTCTGTTAGGTTTTGTTAATTCCGGTTAATTGTAAATCAACAAGAAATATGTTTTGTGCCAATTTATACAAAATAGATTTCTTCAAATTATCGCAGTGTCTGTGGGAAAACGATAAATGCTTTAATTCTGTTCATATCGAGAACGGATTGATTGCTACATCAATAATATTTTATTTGATAAAGTGTTTCAAATTTATCATTTCTAATTAAGAAATTACGGAAATGTATTTGTGTTTAATAAAAACAAGTGACAACACTTCTAATTAAATTTGAGTAATAACTAGAGCTTCAAAATGATAGCATTTGCTACTTTTTATTTCATAAGATAGAAGCAGATAATTGGAATTTAAACTCGAATCACATAGTATGGAGTCGTTTGAACTCCATTAATAAATGCCACTTTTGCTATTTTTAATGAATATCGCAATAAAATCGCTATTTTGCTATTTGAAATGCAATTTTTCCACAAATTTAATAATTGCCGTTTAAATCCGAAGAGTTTTGCAGACCCTGTCGAAAATTCTAAATAAATTTTAAAAAAAGAATTGTCTTACAAGGTTTTTAAAAATTTCCAAATTTCTTTACAAAAAGTTACTAAAATAGTCTTCGTCTGATTATTTTTTAAAAAAGTGAGTAACTATAAAAAAAATTTTTGGAACTTTTGATAATTTGATAATTTTTTGATTATTTATTAAAAAAATAAATACTATTTTTTATGCAATTTTATGACATTTTATAGCGCTAATTTGAAATGCTATTATTTTGAAGCTCTAGTAATAATTATCAAATTAAATTAACTGATATTTTAATGAATTTTTAGCTCACTTTAACTAAAGGAGCTATTGGATTTGGGATGTCTGTCCGTCCGTCTGTCTGTCTGTCCGTC
>JAQGAW010002945.1:0-13720 GCA_034698025.1 Phthiracarus crinitus | reverse complement strand
TGCATATAATGAAGATTTTTAGTGCATAAATGCATGCATATTTCTTTTGTTTTTGCGTGCATATTATCCGGATGCTGATCATTATCCAAAAGTTGATCCTTTTTCCTAAATTTTGGTCAAAAGTGAAATATTTATTCATCAAAACCTATATTTTAAAAAATTATACTCTTCTAGCTTTATCGACAGATAAAGTTTGGTTTATTGTTTAATTGATTTTATGGCGAGTACGCTGAGATTAGAATAATTTCATTTACAATACGTTATAAGCTTATAAACAAAATGGTATTAACTCTAATTTGATGATCTAGAGGTTGCGCGACCTGTTATATTCCGAGGCGCTGTGTTTGCTGATTGCTCTCGTTTTGATCGTTGTCTTCAACTTTGGTTGCATGCATTAAGATTGAGAACCATTAATTCTGTGTCAATTAAAAAAGATCTTTTAAGATTTGCGCAAGTGTTCAGTCAAATTATAAATATGGGACAACAATTACCAAATGATGTTCTGATTGAAGTTCTTCATACCTCACTTAACGAACTTTGTAAAAATAAAGAATCGTTATGCAAATGTAATGACATTAAAACAAAAGACTCTATTCACGAAGAATTAGACGATAATTTGCATACTGTACTGTATTTACTTGTTATCATAACTAAAGTATGTATTTTACCATTTTATGAATTACCATAAATTTAAACTAATTTTAATTTGTTTATTGGTTTCAAAGATTGTAAAGTCAAGATCTAAATTAGAAGAATTTGAATTATACCAATTTGCGTATAAATTAAATCAGTTAAATTTAAAAACTAAAGATGGATCAACTCTTTTGCATTTATGCGTATCGGCCGACACACCTATCGATGATTTTTATACTAAAAATGTTTGCAAGTAATGATAGGCTATACGTATATGTGTATGTTAATTGAATTATACTTTAATTAATCGATAGATTTCCGTGCGCTGACACTACTAAACTTTTGATTGACTGCGGCGCTGATGTGAACGCTTTAGATGATAATCGTAACACTCCATTACATTTGATTGTTTCTTATCAGAAACCAATAAGTGATTTTCTAACACTACATTCTATAACTTCAGCATTAATCGATAGCGGCGCTCATATGGATGCTGTCAACCAAAAGGGAGAAACACCTCTTCAGACAGCAACCACTGGTGTCGCAGAAATTTTACTTAAGACTCATATTAAGTTAAGTCTTAAATGTATGGCCGCTAAAGTTGTTAAACTAAGTGGACTTAAATATGAATCATTTGTTCCATCTTCGTTACATTCTTTTATTGAAATTCATGGTGCATCGCATAAACATTGATTTCTTAACGGTTTGTATTTTTGACATCAGATATTTAGTTGAGTTTTTAGTAAAATATGACTTACAGTTATGACTCCGAAAATTTAATTGAAAACATTTCTTAAAATTAAATTTATATCAAATATCTAAAACAAAAAACACTATTTAAAAAATTATATAAGAATTGTGATGCATTATTAAGTTTTTGATAAATTCTTAGCTTGTAATTGAAAGATTACTATAATTGCAGGCGTTTGTAGACTTGCTTTGGCTTACAGTAATCGCTTGTGCTTCCGAGTTATATACCGTAAACAGACAATACAATTGTGTGCTTATACCGGTATATGTTAGCTTACTTTTACTTAAAGATGCTAATGGTTTGTGTTGTAATGGTTAAACCAAGGTTTTAACCATTGGTTCATGGTTTGGTTCGGATTGGTTTAATTTTTTATACAACTGATTGTTTGGTTTATTTTAGCGATTAAAAATTAAAACCATTATAAAACCAATAAATCATTAACTATTATAAAATATGTGTATTTTTAGAGTTAGAGTCGTATCACAATTGCATAAATAATAAACACGATTCGATAGTTAATATGATTAATTAACTAAATTGTTTTTAAAGCCAAATAAAGTTAGTAAATCATTATTAGTACTGTAAATTTTTGTGAAAATATAATCTATAAAAATTTATTATTTAATTGAGTTAATAAAATTTTTAACAAATGGTTTGGATAGAATTGGTTTACCTTAAAAATATTGCGATTTGGTTTGGTTTGGTTCAGAAAAAGTCGAACCATTAGCGTCTCTACTTTTACTGATTATAGAGTACGGTTGATTGAAATTATGGGTTTAACACAAACTTTTCAATGTCGCACAATATAACATAAAACTTTAATAAGATTTTTAATTTGATTATCGATTTTTGAGCACAATTTAATAAATATGCAATTATTAGTCATATTTTACTTAAACATCACAGAGAATCACACTAATTAATCACATAAATTTCTAGTTTTTTGAAGAAGAAATTCAAGTGAAAATAATTTAATGTTTGATTATTTAAATATTTTATATTGTAATTAACTAATTATTAAATAAAATTAATTAAGGCTATATTTAATAATTTTGTGATAAAAACAAATGTAAATTTATTTTATTTTGAAATTAAGCTTACATTGATTGTAAGCTTTTCAGTTGAAATATCAAATGTATATCTTATTTTACATCCAGAATATTAAAATCAAATACATGTGACATGAAGATGGTTCTTATTACTATCATAGTTACCCATAGGGAGAGCAGGCCCAGGGTTGACATCACTACAAATCTAGAAAAGTTGAGCCCAACCAAAATTTTGATAATTCAAAAAAATTGTTTAAATTCGATGAGTTTACACACCACCATCTAAAAAATAGAGATTTTCTGGATCTGACCCCCACTAGAACTTTAGAATCTGAGTAACTATGATTACTATGTGTTACAATTCTTATACCATAATATTAAGTTACTTAATTTTTTAAATAAAAATAAAGGGGTTTAACATAATAAATAGACATTTTATTTTAGTGATTAAAAACTAACTTTTGATTAAGTGATAAATCATCGATAGATCAGACTTGAATTTTTAAAAACACCATCGCATAAAAAATTTTGATTATCAATTAAATTTAAATATTAAGGCTAAAATAGTAGAGAATATTTAGTTAGAAATAAAAACTTAATCAACTTAAACCATTTAAAAGTAAAATCTATTAATTACCGTAAGTATCATAAGTTATAGGTGAACATAAAGAATTAACTACACATATAATTTACACCATACGCTTACGCTTATAATATTGATGATAATAGAATTTTCGATAATTCCGAAATGCATTTAAGGTTTAATCAAATCATTTTATTTTTAAACATTTTTCAATTTGGAAAACAGAAAAAATTTTAGAAAATATTTCGAGAAATTATTACTAATTTATATAATAAAATAAAATAGAATCAAAAATAATGTTTGCACATCAAAGTATTGTTGCATTACATACACTAAGTTATAATGTGATGTCCAATTGTAAATAAATTTACTTTTTAGTAGAAAATAAATTGCAAAGTGATATTATATCGACTTATTATCATTAATTAAATAAGTTATTTGTTGTTATTGTAACAGAGAGTAGAATTAAAAAAATATCGAATTGATTAATATTTATTCATTTTGATAAGAATTGATGGTAATTAAAATTTTTTTAATCAGAGCCGAGTATATGTTTCATCTGATATTTGACTAATACTAAATAAAACATGCAGTCATTTATGCTGAAGAAATATATACATTGCTATTATACAAATGAATGAAATAATCTAACCGTCTTCTTTCGGAGGAGTGAACCAACCTATAGATAACGTGTTGTTGAAATGTATTATCAAACAAGAATATCATTCGAATTTTCTTACCATTTTTTTCATGAATTTGTACAAGTGATTTAAAGGACTGTTGAGCTCTAGACAAACTATATTGGCCCTAAAACAGTAAACAATTGTGATTAAGAATCATTTTTGCTATCGTTTATTTACTTTGTTGCCACCAAATTGAATTCTCGCTTTCCCTTTGACGAGAGTGGCAGCAATTTGTAAAATAATAGCTTCAATAGTATAAGCACTGCTCCATCCCTTTTAATTAAAATAAATAGTTATCATCATTATTATTGATTATTGTTTTAGATAACTATAGTGAGCATATAAACGACTATAAGATTACTTGTTTGGTAAGCAGTTCCATACATATGGCTCCGCCTCCAAGAACATAACCTCCGGTAATGGATGGATGAACTATACGAACAAATGGAGGTTCAAAAGGATATGCTTCCTTAAAGAGCACATTTAATAGTATGAAATCTTTTCCTTCTTTCTCTTTGAGTACTTGTAGATCATTGTGAAGAGGACTGTCGGGATCGACAACTAAAAGCTTGACATTCCATTCATAAAGACTATCATTAACTAAGTCAACACTAAACACACCCCTTTTAAAGCTCTCTGATCGATAAACTTCTCTCAATTCTTTCATGAGACGATCAGTTGCCTGAACAGAACCAGACACAGATCCCTTGAGGTAACCGTCGCGTTGATTCTGGCGAAGACGTTCCAAAGTGGCCGTGTGTTCTGTGCTCAGTCCTTCATCTTTGTTCTTATCCTGATTCTGGTTCTCTTCTTCCATTTCAATGTGCAGATCTTCATCAGCCATCTCTTCGTCGTCGTCATCGTCATCATCGCTAATCGATGAATGGTGTGATGAGTGTTGACTAAATGAGTAATGATTTTCACTTGAGGTCAAAGAATGTGCTTCACTAGCGTTCACACGAATTTGGTCCAATTTATCCAAGTCTGCCATTATTGGCATATTTGTCAAACGACATAATTCTTCAATTAATATTCGGATTTGTTGTAATAACTATTAGAATGGAATTAATTAACGTCATTAACGTAATCATGAGAATCATTGAATCATCGAATTGAATACCATATTATCGGCACCAGAAGTGTTACTCAACAATTGGACAGCATTTGTAATGATCGAGTCTTCCGTTTCAGAGAACCAAACTGGTGGTGCAGATGGATATGTTTCCTAATATAATATGGATATTCTATTAGATTCTTACATTGCATATATGATTTCAATCCATATTTACAGTAATATTGGCGTGTATTTCATATTTCTTGCCATTACTAGTGATGAAACGACAGGAAAGTTCGTCAACGGTTGCAGATATGACTTGAAAGCGATCGTGAGTTTTCGGAAATGTGGACTCAAGTCGTTTAATATCGGCTTTCAATTTGTTAAGACATGCCATATCTGTTTCATTCAGTTTATTGACTAATCGTTGAACGTATATATCAGACACTAACGTATAAACGATCTGATATTTGTGTTTAAACTATAATTCAACCAAACTATCATTATTAAACCAATCTATTGTACATTCATTTAGAAAAGTAGAAAACAAAAGAAATCTATGATAATAATAATAATAATAATAATAATAACTAGTAAAGAGAACGCAATTCAATTCACTCAGTATTTTGTTTGCAAGCATAACAATACTCTCACACTCAGTATAAGTATAAGCATATATTTAAGCCAATATTTAAGCAAACGATATTTAATACTTATTTACAGTCCGTTCTCCACACAACTACTCACATCTACTTTTTAGATTATTAACCAATCATTATTTTTTTTAATAATTGTAAATTTTATAATTTAAATAAATAGAATATTCGAATCATATGGTTGTTATTCAAGTCGAAAACAATGTAATCTAATTTAATGATAAAAGTGTTTTATTAAATCAGAAAACTTAATTATATAAGTGTTTTGTTTTAAATGTAGTTTTGTTTTAATTTAATATCAAACGAATTAATTTAACTTCGATTTTTGAGTTTTAAAAGCTTAACGATAACAGTCAAAGGAAATAAAAGAAAAATTATTTATCTTAAGAAACTAAAGTAAGCGTTAATAAAAATATTAATTCGAACGGATATGTTGAATAAGTAAAAAAATAATATCTTTATTTATTAAAATTGTTCAAAATTTTCATTTATTCTATAAAGTTTTAATTACTTTTTAATATTTTAATATATATGATATAATTATTCCAAACTTAAAATATTTATTCTAAAAACATTAATAGTAAAACATGGCAAAAATTTTCACAGAAGAATTGTTTTTATTAATAAAGTATAGTTTATAATCGTGAATAATTTAGACCTTAACCCGATCTAAGCCCACAACATCCACTTCGAACTCAAAGCAAATCTTCTCTATGGTGTAAAAATCAATGCTTATAACTTATATTTAAGGGCAACCAATTTCGGGAAAATATCTACTAAAATCTGGAGGGATTTTTTTAAAATTTGTTTTTCGATATTTTAAAACACTCTTCTTTAAAAATTCATCATAAGTAAATAATATTTTTTAAAATTTTGACAAAAATATACAGATAAGGTCAAGTTAAATTTTTAAATTTGGCCTTATCTCTCAAATTTTATTGATATTTTTGAAAAAATAGTTAAACAATTCGGGGTAATTCGGGGGATTCGGCCAAAATAAATAGGGTTTAAATTATTCAAAAAAACACTTATATATATATATCCCCGAAGGATAATAAAAACAATCGGGATTTGGGCGAACCAGAATTTGGTTGTCCTTACTTATATTGCATTGATGTACAAAATGGCAAGACTGGCATATTAAAAACCAAATCTGGTCGGAGGTCCGATGTAAATTTTAGTCTGAAGTTAGTTTAAAACTTTCGAATGATTACTCAGAAAAATTCAGTTTTTTATCAAAATCTCATACAAGCTATGTTTATGATTTATGGGAATGATTTTTATGGTAAAATGAAAAAAATTCTACACTGGATTAGTTCTTTAAATTATTTAATATTTAAATAGTAATAATTAGTATGTGAATTCACTTTTTTCTGTACAAATATTTCTAACAAGCAGTCTCATGACGTGTTAATACATTAAAAAAGATTTCACTAATCAGTTATTAAAAATTCTTATTTGGGAATAGTTTTCATTAGTATATTAATTAGTTAGATATAAGCCCTATTAAAGCACCTTATGTTAGTTTTTTATATTTTTAACACATAATTTAGAATAGTTTTTTCAGACATTAGTAATAAATGTACTGATACTGCCATTTATTTTGTTTAATAAAATTCTTACTTGAGAATAGGTTTACCACTGCCAAAATTATTCTTAGGTAAGAATTTTATTAATCATAATTTAAAAGTTTAATAATCTGTTAGATTGTGAATGCTTTAAAAGTTTTATCAAAACTACTAACAAATTAAATTTACTTAAACATTAAATTAATAACTTGATACGTAAAATCATACTCATATTTTAATTATTATATGCCAATATCTCAAAGAAATATGATTTAAAATAAAATTAGATGATAGTGATGTGATCAATAAAACTAATTGATTCAAATACCGTAATACTGTATGTAATGGTTGGTCACGTGATTCAAAATGAATGTGAAAAGTGTAATAAGTTTGTTAGTAACTGAGGCAACAGTAAACTATTAGATTTTATACTAAAAATACTTCAAATGTTCATTTGTTTTTTAACTGCATTTCCACATTCAAATTACTTTATGTGCAAATTTTAGTTTCTATACAAGTTTTCGGTTTAATTCTTTGATTAATAAACGGTGAGTTTAATCGTTAATTATTTTTTGAACTGTTGTTTCGTTCAACAAATATATGATTTGTTTGAATTAGTTTTTTGTTTTTATAAAAATATCGTTTAAGATCGCGAGAAACTTGTTTTATAATTGAAAATATTTTAATTTCTTAAAGAATATGCTTAAAACGACATGAAAAACGATTGATAGATGTAATTATAAAGAATTGTAATGTTAAGATCAATATTTAATGAATGAACAGTAAATTAGTTTTATAATATGAGTTATGCTTATGTGTTAGTCTAGTCTATGTGAAACTAGTCGTAAGCTAATGCTAATGTCTACTAGTATAGCGTATAGCGTATAGTAATACAATATACATTACAATGTACTGTAACCTATAGTATATGATGACGTACGTTATATTTGGCCCATTTCTGACACCTTTCTATTCTATAGTTAAGAGTTAACTATTTAATTGCAATACTATTAACTAAACTTAAAGTGGATTTATACGTCAAATGAATAGTGATAATAGTTTAGTAATATCGGGTGATTGCGTTGTAGAAGCGGTTGATTCGCTGCAATCGCGTAAAGCCAAACCCGATGAGCAAAAAATCATAAGTTATCTCACAAAAAAATACCGTATTAAAACTGTTGACGCCAGAAATCTCATTAATCAAGCATTAGCCGAAGGTATTGTTGTTAAAGTTAATTATGCTGAAAGTATTAGCTTTCGAACGCCAGAAAAGTTTGGCCAAATGTTGCGCAACCATCAGAATCATATAATACCGTTTGATGGCTCTTTACTGCCCAAAACCGCCATCAAAAGGGTTTTAATAGTTATGAGACAACTATTAAAGTCGATGCCTGGTAATCATCGAAAGGGCATAACTGTTGATGATATTCTTAAAGAGTTACACAACACTTCCCAATTGTTGAACTATACTCAATCTATTTTAGAACGTCTACTCAGATATGCCTTAAAACAAGGTAATCATACCGTTTAGTATATGATCTTCAAACTCATTAAACTCAATTCATTTATATCACTATATGTCGATTTAATCTCCAATTTTACAATTCGTAAACTTGTTTCTTATGTTTAATTATGTTTTAGGTTATATTAATCGTTGCGAAACTGGTACTTATACGCTCACTTCTGGATGCAAAAGTCTCGATGAATTAGATTATCAAACGATTGGTATGTACAGTACATTATAGTAAATACTTTACTTAAATTTCTCATTAAAAACTAAAAAACTCGATTAAATAGACGACGATATGAAAATGGAAAACGATAAAAAAGAGGATAATACTATACCTGATGGCGCATCACTTTTAGCATCTCAATCACTTGCTAGTTCTCAAAAAGGAAAGAAAAGGATAGCGACCGCACCAGTTCTCCAACGTGTCAGACCGATGAGCAAACGAAAGGTTCAATTCATATTAATTTAAACTATTAAGTAGTATGTTAGCTCTTAATTACTATATACGTTAATTAGAAAATTAAGAAATCTCTTGGACCAGACTTCTTGGAACCTTCAGACTTAGGCATGCAATTCTTACGCAACGCATTTGAGCCCAAATGTGATATCTGCGGATTAAATGCTTCTAAAGCATTGGATTCTTATGAAGAATTGTTGCATTGCAATAATTGTAACGCTAAAGGTTTTTAATCATTTCATTAATATTATAAGTTAAGCAAAAATAATGCCTACAAACAACAATTTTGCTTAACAACTGCATTATCTAATTAGACTAGAATTACTTATAATTTGTTTTAACTAAAGCTCATCGAAAATGTTTGGAGATTGACAATGAAATTGGACATAAATCGCAATGGCGTTGTATGAACTGTACCACATGTTATTTGTGTGAACAAGATATTGAAGTAAGCGTTTTTGGTTTATCATTTCCAAAATGTGTAGTTTTATTTAAATGTTTAATTCTATTTTTTAGGAGTTTTTAGTTGTATGCTTCACTTGCCATAAGGGATTTCATACTAATTGTGTGATACAACTGACCGCTTTAACTAAATCAAAAGGTATTATTTCTGTAATAAAAAATTATGTTTTTTGTAATAATATCTATTGCCAGGCAAATGGAATTGTGGAAAGTGTTCGTCTAAACAAAAGGTTATATCAAATGGTGTAAATGCGGACAAAATGTTTAATAATATTGAACCGAATCAAAGCTCAACTCAATTTGATACTGAAAATGAAAGCATCGATGTTCCATCAAAATGTAACGCAGAGACAACAGAAAATGATGATTACTGTGAATTTAACGATAATCTAAACATTAAAATTGAATCTTCGGTTCAAATTAAACCGGACGACCATAACATGAGTAATAATAAAAGTTCATCAGTTGTTAGTGAACAACACGACGATATATTTAATGAAACAAATTTAGTTAATTGTGACGCTAATAGCAATGCTAATCAAACGAAACCGATTAATAACACAGACATAAGCGATTTAGAGAATGATATATCAAAACCAGAAAAGTATGATAATAATATGATAATACACAAGTTTTTATATGATTTTCTTAAACATATTTTAATTCATAATTAATTAATTGAAAATAATGTTTATTTGGATATTAGTGAGTCAATACAAAATATAGGGTTATCACTGCCTGAAAGCCCTCAGAAGTGGACAGTCGATGACGTCGAGTCATTTATTCGTGATTCTGGGTTTCCAGAGCAGGCAAAAGTGTTTAGAGATCAAGAGATTGACGGAAGATCTTTACTACTACTTCGTCGAATGGATGTATTGACTGGTCTATCATTAAAATTAGGTCCAGCATTGAAAATATATTCACACATAATGCGATTGCAAGGACGCGATCAGTTTAACTATTAGTTTGAAAATTTGTAATTCAATACATTTTATTTCAATAATTCAGTCATATTCATATCGAATATTGATTCATATTTTGAAAGTATCTATACTTTAAGTACAGTACAATCTCATTGTTATATAATTTATTTTTCCTTTTAAACATTAATTTAAATTATTTGTGAACTTTTATTAAAGCGAATCAAATATCTATACAATGAGTGTAATTTCATTTCACTTATTTTATTTTTGATGTATTTCTATATATTGTAAATTATTTTAAATATAATTTAATTTATATTAACAATAAATATTACTTTAATTTGTTTTTAATACTCGGAATTTGATTTTTTCTGATAACTTCCATTCAAACTTCAATACTAATTTTCATCTTTTTACTTATTAAAAATAATTTAATGATATAAATTCTAACACCTTTGTTATGTCAAGTTTATAAGGAAAACAAGAATAGAGAGAACATTTAAAGAGAGCTCACTTTTTAAAATTACATAACATGTTATTTATTCAATTATATAAATATATTCAATAAAATCCAAGTAGAATATAAAAATAAAAATGAACGCCTAAATAGATGTTGGCTAATTTATCGCATATTAGCATTGTAACATCAAATGTTTTTATTAATAAAACTTCTATCGATACGGTCATAATATCTGACATTTCAGTTTTAAGTTAAGATAGTTTTTGGTCGCTCACTTTTCTATCGCTCGCTCCTAATATTTTCGTTTTGTTATGTTAATTTATATGAAATCGTTATAATTTAATGTTTTGTAATTAATAAAATTGTTTAATTAAATCGGCATATGCCACACAGAAGTTCGGAATATTACATTCTTATTTTTTTTAATTTAAATCAATGACTGTAAAAACTTAATTCACAAAACTTATCCGCTTTATCGTGGCATATTCCACAATTATATCTTAAGATAGTTTTTGGTCGTTAGCTCTCTTCTATCACTCGCTACAATTATTAACGTTATGTTTTCTAACTTTGAAATTTATATCTAAACATTTTCGTTATTTTGTAAGTAATATAGTTGTTTATTTATACCGGCATATGCCACTCTATAATGCGAATTATTCCATTCTTATTTATTTTAATTTAAATTAATCGTTATAAAAATTTAATTATAACAGAATATGCTACAATATTAAGGAATATGCCACAGTTTAATCGGTTTTAATTTTATTTTTCGCCACTATTTGCAAATATTTCTTCATATAATAGCGAAATATGAAGCATTTTAATAAAGTTTTATTCTATATTTTGCCTCTGTTTACAGATATTTCTACATAAAATAACGGCATATGCCACTCAGAACATCGGATATGTCACAAAATTTTTTTATTTTATAAAATGTTTTTAAAATTTTTCAGAATTTTTTAATTTTCAACAATGTATTTTTTTAATTGAATTTTTTCGTTTAAACAATGATTTTTTGGAGATATTTTTTGAAGATATGAGTCTTTTTTTATCCCTTTATTAATATAAAACAAGAATGACACATTCACAGCGAGCCGACTTTCTAATTGTTTATAAAAAATTTATAGAACTAGTCTGTAAGTCAATTCTTTGCAATATATCAAACCCTTAATTAATATAAAGAAGAGACGGAATCCCTTTATAAATATAAAGATAGCGCATGATTTGACGGACAGACAGACTGTGTCAAATCCATAAGTTGGACTTCTCTACAAGAAAGTCAGCTAAAAAATCCCTTAAAGAATATAAAGAGTCCACACACAGACAGACGGACAATCCCAAATCCATATATCTGAAAAGTCAGTTAAAAAACAGTTGAAAGGCTGCGCATGTACAAACGGACGGACGGATGGACGGACGGAGAGACAAACATGCGTAAATCTATAAGCTCGGCATTTTTTAAAAAAGTAATCTAAAAATTAAATTTCAGTGTCATTAAAGATTTCATTATTCAACTTTTGTTAATTGTTCCTTAAAACATCTTGAAAAGAGCATCCAAATGTATTTTACGGTATTTAATTTGTAGATGACATTAAAATATATGATTTACAAAATTTTCATTTCAAAAAGGAGGAACATATTTAATTAAAACTTTTCAAAAGTTAAAAAATGAAATAAATTTGATATGGAGGGGTTAGAGGGGTGGTGTTACTTTTTAAAATTAATTTTTTATTTAGGAAATATAAAATTTAAAAATTGAGGTTATAAAGGGGTGAACTAGAATATAAAATTACAAGATGGGGGAAGGAAGGTGGGAGTTTTATTAAATGTGATACTCATTTTATTATACTTTATAATAATTAATAAAAGCATAAGAAATAGAAAATTTTTCGAAATTAGTAGAATAAATTGGTGGCAAAAACTTTTAATATTTTTTGGAAAATCATTAGCTTAACCCTCCGAGTAGGATATCAAACTGTTAACTATATAGAGTATTTTTGAATTAAACAACCCACACCCCCATAGTCCCACCCATTATAATTAGATAGATAAATGGGAATAATAGAAACGATTAAGAAAATTAGTTTTTTTTGGTTTATAATTTCTATTTTCAGCTCACTTAAACTAAATGACCTTTTGGATTTGCAATATCTGCCTGTCCGTCCATCTGTAGTCATGGCTTTGTATTTATTAATGGATTTTTTCTTTATATTAATTATGAGATTTTTTGAAGATAAGAGTTTTTATGTAAAAAAATTCATTATTGAAGAAAATTATAATTGAGAAAATTGAATTTTGGAAAAATTGATATAGATAAAAAAATCATAGTTTTAAATAATGAAATTTCATATGTAATAAATTTTTTAAATAATTTAAATTGCGTTTATAGTGGATATAAAAAATCCATATTTGTATCTTGCATTATGTCTATGCCTGTATCTCATTTATATTATAAACCGTGAATTTTTCTGGTAACCGATTTTGTGGTTACAGAAATACTGTGATTTTCATGCAAAAAATTAAAAAATTCAAATTATCGTTTTTATAGATATGGGTTTTTAAAATCCATGATTGAAATTTTTCTCAAGTATAGAAAATTTACTATAGACTGCGAAATCATGAACATTCTTCGGCCCGAACCCGATATAATATCAGAATACTGATGCGTGTAAATAAATTATTGACGCAAATATTGATTTTTAATAATTATTTTTAATTAATAATAAAATGTGTGCACAAATTGACAAAATAATAATAATAATATTAATGATAAAATGATTTTAGGGAACGGGTGTTCCGTTAATACAAAATTATAAGTTTTAAAAGATGTTGGAGTGAGTAAAGTGGTCACAAGTTATATAACAATGGTTTATATAAGGGTGAAAATACAATAGAGTTAGAAAAACAAGGTTATAAATTTGGGGTTAG
>JAQGAW010002944.1:0-13721 GCA_034698025.1 Phthiracarus crinitus | reverse complement strand
CGTATTAAGTAACTAAAAAATAGTTTGACGAGTATTATTATCGATCACAGTGTTTTGATACATTTTAATAAAACGAATGAAATTTAATAGGTAGACATCAAAAAGACCGACAGAGACTAACTGACGCCTGGTCTTAACTGCAACATCTATGGTTAGTATAGTAAAGTTTAAATTATTTTAAGTTAATTGTGTTTTGCTAAGAATATTATTAACTTTATGTTAATAACTCAGTGTTAATAACTTATATAGCTATATTATATGTTACTAAAGAATTTCTACGTTACGCTTACGTTATATTTAAGGCTTGATAAAAGCACGTGACATAAGTACAGTACACAATATGTGCTACATATATATGCTAATCTTTTCTTTCAATATAACGCTTAATATACTAAAAGAGGTTACCTTTTATGTAATAACATTCGTTTTTGTTTAAGTATCAAATATTCTAATTGTTTCAAACTCTAAGTTACTAAAAGAGTTAGCGCAGAATCAGGGTATCAAACGGTTTAATTGTTTGGAGGGGGTTTAAAATTCAGAAGGAGTTCTAAACTCAAATAATTAAAACTATCAGAAAAGAAGTGTGGGTTAAAGTGATAGAAGGGAGGGATGGATGCGCTGGAAAGGACAGAGCGGTGGGGTGCGGTCTGCGAGCCTGCACAGGTTTCTTGTATATATTAAATTTAACGATTTTCTCAGTCACGCTTACGTAAAGCATAGTATAGCATTAATAGTGCAAAATAATTAAAATCAAATAAGCTTTGTTGGGAAATTTAACTAATCAGTGATAACGCTACACTTTCCTACTTTTTATTGACAATATTAAATATTGCAATCTCATATATATCATAAGAGCACTAAATTAATATTAGTGATGATAAGTCATGATTGGTAAAAATATAATTGTAGAAAATTACTATTCCCAGGCTTTAAGACGCTATTTTAAGTCTAGGCGTTCTATTGATATCAAATTTTTTTATTAAAATCAAACTTTCAATTAATGTGTTAATGCTGGGCGCATTCATACCGATAATTGCTGTTTACATGAGGCAATTATTTTATTAGATGGTAAGTTTAGGAGAGGGTATGCGAGGTACAAATACAGGGAGTGCGGGGTACTGACGAGGCATGCGTGAGCTGGAAGGGATTTGTGTCTCTAGTTTTATTAATGGACGCAATTTAAAAACCTTTTTTTACTCGAACTTAAGTGATGGGTTTAAAAAACCAGCATATAATTCATGAGTTGGATTAATAACAAAAATTTTTTATTGGGAATTGTAGTGTAATTGGATTAAATTTTAAAATGTATTTGATTTAAAATTAATTTTAACAAATTCAAACTATATTTGCTCAATGGTTATGTTGGTTTCAGAACTACAGGTTAACTAACTTTATAACAAAGAAGAATGAAATGATTTAAGAAAATCATTTGAATAATTGAGTTCTTCATTTTAAATGGTGTTTGAGTTTTTTCGTTGAACATAATTATAATTACATAAAATTATAGAATTTATCTTATGATATATTTTAGAATAAAATATATTAATATTTATACTTACAAAGAAATGACAAAATATAAATTGATGGCATTCTTTATTGAAATTAATTTTTAAAAATTTTATTCAAAACTTAAATAATTGAAATTATTTAAACATATGTTTTAATGCATTTTTCTAATTAACTCTCATATAAATATCAAATATCAAAATTTTAATTAGTTATTACTTCAGTGTAATCGTTAAAAATGAAATGATATCTAAAATCTTACATAAGCTAGAAATCACTTTATTAGAATTATGTTAAATTTTCTAAAAAATAACAAAATAGTTAAAACATATCTTTTGCTACAATTATAAAAAATATATTAAACTTTATTGATATATTGATATAATGCAATAACTGATAAGAGAATAATATAATTATTTTTTAAATTGAATGTTTCACTTTTGAATAGAATAAGTAAATCAAAACTAAGCGAAAGTGACTAAACTTAAAAACTTGAACTTTCATTTAATTTTTATAGAAATGTCTAAAAAGTGTGTGTGCTCTGCCATACGTTTTTCAATTAAAAAACTCACCCTTTTGTTAGCCACAGATCAGTTGAGTCGTTTTTATTATTATTGTTTTCAGTTATTGTCATTTATTTAATTCAAATTTAAATATTATCTGTGTCCTGTTTTATTTCTATTTCTATGCGACATTTGGCTTAAATTGGATTAAAATGTTCGTTAGCTGACGAACGGCCAAACTACTGACAATTAAATAAGTATCAATTGTATGGTATAAATGTTTTCTCATTTAATATAATTAATAAATATATTTAATGGTAAACTCGTGTGAGTTCATTGACCCCCAGTCTTAATCTATAATACTTCAGAGGTATTACCAAAAAGCTTTCATTTAAAGTATTTTGGGATAATATTGTGCTGTTTTCCACTGTATTTTGCTCATCATGTATTATGCTCTACGCTTAAACTCTTCTTCAATATAGAAAATGTTAACTCAAAGGAATATAAAGCAATGAAAAGGAATTCCATCCGTTTAACGGGTATTATGGGGTAATATTTTACACATTCTTACTTTAAAGTCATTATAAATATGGTTTTTATTGATTAAGAACTGAAATAATGTTGATATACTAAGAAATTCTTAATTTAAGCATATCTAAAACCCCAAGAAAGTAGGAGGGAGGGCGATCTAGGTCCGCCTTCCTCTAACTACATATAGGCGGCGCTAATTAACCATTGCTTTTAGGATCTGCGAACAGACCTATTAGTAAGTCACACTATATTGGGGGTGTAAACGGAAGGCTACGTTATACCATAGGAGGAAGACTGTTAGACGATATGTTTTTAGAGAATATTTGCTGAATGTTAAAGGGGAGCGGAACTCGGATGATGTATTGCTAGATGTGTTGCACTAACCTAAGACTGAGTACTGTTCGCTGGGGAAAACTTTTCCTAAGCAATGATTTGTTAGAATTGTTACATTGCATTATACTGTAAAGGTATGGACAACCACTGTAATGTTAAAGTATAGCCAATAACTGCCAAAAACATTCTTATGCCTAAATTCCAAATTAAATCTTATGCGAAAGTTCCACAATTCCAAATTAAATCTGATAAACATCACTTGATAAAGACACATTACATTGAAAAAATATACCAAGTAGTGTTAGATAAACGAATGGTTATAGATGACAATAAAACCGTTCCATATGGTTATTAAATAATCTAAAATAATAAAATAAAAATGCTTATTAATTTTAAAATTATATAATGAAATTAATTTTTTAAAACAAATAATTGAAAATGTTTTATTTGCTCTATTGTATTCCCATATTCAAAATAAAAATTTTTAACTTCAAAAAAATTAAAGCTTCCTATTATTTATATTTAAGCATAATATTAACAATCTAAATATCTTTACTGAATATCTTTATACTCTCACGTTCAAAATTATAAACAAGTTTAAAACTTGAATGAATTATCTTTGAAATACGCTTCAGGGTTATATTAACAGTTTTTAGGCACATTCTGTTGCATATTCATTAAATATTGCATACGAAATTGTAAACGAGTCTAAGGTCAATACCATTAATAACAAATATTTTTTAAACACATTTCAAGGCTATCATGCATAACAGTCTGTATTACTATTTTATAATAGAGTACGCAATTGTAAACAAGTTTTAAAACTTGAATGAAATACTAAGCTATAACCACTGATCACGAAATTACTTTTCAAGGCTATATTTAGGAGGTAATCTGCCTTCATTTAGATAATTGCTTACGATTTGGTAAACATATTAAAGGTCAATAGCATTAATTCTTCAATAACATCTGCTTTGAGAAATGGTTATGGGAAAAGAAAGTCTATTTTATTATAACGCAATATTATGCACGAAATTGTTTGCAGTCTTGTAAATGAAAACATTAAAGTAATAGCATATGCGCTCCTGAATGAAATTCAATTCTAGACTATTCTGTCATAGTAAGTATACTGCTTTCGGCTACTCTCTCCCCTTACATGTTTGTAAATAATACACTTGAAGGTAAATACGATAGTAAATAAGTTTAAGATCAATAACATGAAATCAGTAAAGGAATAATAAGTGCTATGCAATACTGTAGTATTCACATGGAAAATACTGTCTGGAAGTAAACGCTTAACTTCACACAGCCTTACACTAAATATACTGCTGTTTGTTTGTATCCCCCCTTACAATATTAGCGTATTACAATAACTTGACACATAAGAACGCATATGGTTAGTAACTCAATGAATGATTACGGCATTTACAAGTGCTTTGATAAAAAGTATTTGATTGCTATGGATGCGTTTACTTAGTATGCATTATGTTAAGTGAAATTATTAAAGCAATAACAGGTGCTTTGAAAATTCGTTTCATCAATATTAATGCTGATAATAATTTTCAGCACTTTTAATAAAGTGATCATTGACAGTGAGTTTCAAAAAGTATAATAGCTTATTTTATTACCCATTAAAAATTAGTAGAGGTGTTGAGCTGTTAATAAAAAAATATCAAACTGAATATCTGTTATAATCAGAGTATTAAATTTATTTTAATTTAAATACATAAGAGCCTTAAACGAAGGGGTTTACTTAAGATATTATATCAGTCTTCATCATAATACTTTATTCATCGATTTATTTGCTTGTCTTTAAATTATTTAAATTATTTTAATTGCGCATCTTTAATTAACGTAAGAGCTATAAAGAGTACTTACCATTATTCCACTGATATTTTTTATTGTTATTAATATGTGTAATTATTTTTAAATATCTGATATTAATTATAATTATGTAATTAATTACCTTAAATGTATTTAACATAGTATGTCTTAATTAATAAATAAGTTTTTATTTTGAATATTAATTAACCTCTCATTTTATTTAATAAATTTTAGAGCACTGATAAGAGCACTTACATGTGTAGGGTACATACTATTATATTACGGCCTATATTGACAGTGTTAGTTTACATACCTTAAGTATTAGCTATACTTTAACATTAGCGGCAGTGTAGCATATATACCTTATACATTGTGTATTCTTTAACATTATCTGTGTGTAGCGTACATACCTTATACATTGCATATTCTTTAACATTAGCAATGTAAGCCTACATACTTTAGCATTGTGGCCTATATAAGCAGTGAAAGTGTCATTTGTAGTGTACATGCATTTATTATTGGCTATACTTTAACATAACAGTGGTTGTCCATACCAGCTTAAGCATATAATCCAACAAAACAATTACGTGTTAAGTATCTTATTTTAAATTATTTTCGTATATTTGTATATAACTACTTGCATTCGATTAATTTAGTATAGATTTAAACTTAATTTAGACATAAATTTCTATTTAACTTTTTTATTTTATAAAAGTTGGCAAAATTTGTTAAGGATAAAAATTTTTTATAAGCTCTAAGCTCAAGCTCAAGCTCACCATATTTTTCTGAAGAAGCTCAAGCTAAAGTTCAGGTTAAAAATAATTAGCTCAAGTTCAAGCTCTGGCATTTATGATCTTGAGCTGGTCAAGTTCAAGTTCAAGCTCTGTATAATTGAGCTTTTTGCCATCTCTAATTATTTGTGCTTTAATATGGTAATTATATAATGAAAAATTTTACTAATGTTTCGCTCTCTTTTTATATTAATATAAAGTATTATTAAAAGGATAACTTTTAACTTTTAATGTCTCACATATATAATTAGTTAAACCATTCAATGGTTGAAAACAGAATCCAATTGAACAATTAAAAAATAATTATACCTAATCGTTTCAATCTATTAGAC
The DNA here is from genome assembly GCA_034698025.1 of Phthiracarus crinitus. Classification (NCBI taxonomy): domain Eukaryota; kingdom Metazoa; phylum Arthropoda; class Arachnida; order Sarcoptiformes; family Phthiracaridae; genus Phthiracarus; species Phthiracarus crinitus. Next base: position 7,901 of record JAQGAW010002944.1, on the reverse strand, counting down.
ACGATTATAATTGACCATTAAAACTTAACCTCATTATAAGCTACCGATTTTACAATAAAATTTATTATTTAAGATTAAATATAATTATATTATTGAATTGTTATGAAAATTATATACTGCTACTGAAGTTAGATTATCTTATAAAGATTTATTTCTCACATAAATATTAATTTCTCTTAACTATAAACACAAATCACGTTAAATGTCCGATTTATTGATTACTTCTTCGCTTTCTTTTCGAAGTATAATTTCTTGCGAGAGCACTATACATGGCTTATTTGGTTGCATATATAATGCTTTATCAATGGCAGTGTCTAATTATTTTTATTGGTACCATTTAGTTTTAACTAATAAAACATTATTATAAACTCTACATTACATGTGATTGAGAGGCTCGATTTCCAGAGCCTAAGCTAGAGCCTCAATTTCAATACCTTAAACTAGAACCTCTATTAAAATTAGAGATTGAATCTGAACCCAACTCCTAAATTGAGCTCCGAGTCTTGAATCCTCTTCTAAGATGCACGAGAGGTTTTGTGCAGTTTAATTTGTTATAGAATGTAAATTTTAGAAAAGTTTCAATTTTTAATAATGTTATTTATTTTATAATTTATTTTTTTGTTAATAAAAAATTTTCCATAATATGTTATAACAAAAGTTCTATTGTGTCATTTTAATTATAAATAGAATATTTTGCAAATGTTTTGAAATATACTTTGATAATCATTTGCAATACTCTATTATAATTTTGGGATTTTTTTTTTAAATAAACAGTTTTAGAAATGAAAATTGATAGGTATATTAAGATGATTAGAATTCAGTTGTAAATATTAGTTTTCATTTACTGAAAATTGTTTATTGTTGAATACATTTCTAGTGCTCAATAATGCAATTCAAACTGCTATTAGTGATTATGTTGATTGCTTTTCTTTCAATTACTGGTAAATATTTCTAAATTGAAATGTAAAACATAGCTAAACCATTGTCATATGATTTAGAAATAGTGGAAGCAGACCATGGCTGCCCTAATAATCCTGCAAAAAGCCAGAAATTCTGCGAAAAGCTTAATAGACTTTACAATGGACGCTGTACTCGTGAACGTGATTGTCAATGCTATATATAATTGGAGCTAACATTATATGATAACATTATATAATGTGTTTATCATATTTTTTTATAAACTATTTAAATATATATGCAAAATATTTATTATAGTTTATTAAAATTATTTTGAATTGAAATTAAACGTGTATTTTATTTGTCTATTAAAACTCTTTTTTAGTTTCATTAGAGAATTGAGTTATTATTGTTGTTATGAACACATTTTATAGAATTTTAAATAGAATTTTAAATCATTATAAAAATTGTAATATCTGAATACATACTAAAGCTGACTACGGGTTGCATATTTTTAACCTAAACAGGACTGGCATATTAATAATTTTACTCGAACAGACCCGTAAACTTTTGATGCTGAACCGAACCGAACAGACGGTTAAACCTATAACCCGATAATTCTAAAAAATTAAGCAACTCTAAAACGCTATGTTAACCGACAATCGTTAAACATTTAGAAACTTAAATTTATATAAATTGATAATTACATGGTTTTTGATTTTTTATGACCCAATAGTTATTAAATATTTATGAAGCGCGCAATTGTTGTACTTGTAAATAAAAGGTGTTGTTTTCGGACATTGGTGTATTATATTATTGAAAATTGTTTTGTATTGCATCTAAATTAATGATCTAATTGTGTCTAATATTGTTCGTTTATCACTTTCTTTTATTTATTCATTTTTTCAATCGCTTTCTATTTATCAAATGTTTTCTGCATAATATCAAAAATATTTCATTGTGCAATACCTTAAGTAATATCGCAAAAATGTAAATAAATTATTTTTATAAAAACCTTTTCATAACGCAACTGAGACAAGTGTAGGCTTAGTCGTACGCAATGACAGACCAAAATTAATACTCGGCTGGGGGTGTATAACACCGGAATCTCAAGCACTACAAACTCGAATCCAAATGTGTCTCAATTAGATATTGATAACTCGATTAACTAAATTCGAGAAACACTGCACCATACACTATACGATATATATTGAATGCGTTTCGGATGTAAAGTATTAATCAATTTACATAATAATTTTTTTGTTTGTGTTACCCCCGAAGCCTGACTACTTTGAGTTACAGACTTCAGTTTCGAGTAAGTACTCGAAGCCGACTCAGGTTGTTCCGAACCAGAGGAGGGTGCTATCCATTTGGCTTCTCAATGAGAAGGGGTTTTCAACCAATCGAGGCCGATAGCGGTAGAATGTAGTGTATGTGAACTCCTGTCACATCACTATAAACTGTAAACGTTTTTCATACCTTTACTGTACTTCTAGATTTTGCTAGAAGTACAGTGACTCACAATTATCTTCAATATTAGTCAGCAATAAGCGAACACATAATGACTTATTACTGTATAACAGATTAGTAATACTGACGCTTACTATGTATTACTTATTACACGTGTGACTCGTATGCTAACTCCTAACGTGTTTACATTACACGTTCAATGTATTTCATTGCTTTCTATTATATTAGTTATTAAAGTATTTTGTATACTGATTGCGTGCTTATTCCTAATGCGTTATTACTGCCTATGCTTAGCATAGTGTTTCACTCTCGTTAATAGTGGTAAGGGTTGTGGTCTCGTGGTTCTTCTATTCTTCCTCAGTAGTGGTCATCATTGGTGGTCAGCGTTAACGCCGCACACCTTCGGTCGATACCTACATTGTTCGACTACTACTACTAAGTCAAATACACTACAGTTTTTGTTTTTATTTAAGCTTTACATGTATTTGTTTTGATTTCTTTAGAAATATATATATTTGCAAATAAATTCTTAAATTTTTATTCTAATTATTGTTAACTTTATTCATTACAGCCGAGATCCCACCGATGTTCTGTGCAGACACGCGTTTTTCTCAATAAAATCAAAAAGTATTGTTTTCTCTGCTTTCATTATTTATTTAATTTAATAAAATATAAATAATGCGTTCTCCACTTAATTGCTCTGCTGTGCAAATATCGACACTCCAAGACACCCGTAAGAGGTATGCTATATAACTAATAAGCAATTAATTGTATTTAATATTAGACAAAATAATACATATTTGTATTTAGAGATAAAAATATAATGAAATTCGTTAATTACTATTAAATTGTTAATTTCATAATATAATCATATAAAAACATAACAACTCTAAAATGATTAATATCTTATTTAATTATTTATTTCAATATACTCTATCGTATATTATATATCCGGTGGTAAAATTTGTGTGTATTTTCTTTCATTAATAGGAATTATTTCATCGGAAATTTGATCATAATTTATTTCCTCATAATAATTCTCATCAATCCTTTCATCAAATTTTGTTTCTTTGATTCTCGTGTCGTCATAAGCATTTTCCATACTTTTCGTTTCGTGTATTCTATTAATTTTTGAATATCGATAAATAACCAAAATTATTAATACAATAATAATAGATATTGAAATCGTTATTATTATAAGTAAAATATAGATTGAATTTGAATTTTGTGTGATTATAACGATTTCTCTGTCAATCGTAATGTTTGCTATCTATTAATATAAAATCTTTTAAAAACATATTACAATAATATAATAAAACATACATTTTCAACACAATCTTTGCTAAAATTGTTATGATTTAATGGACAAACGCATCGGTATTGTGATATCGAAACAGGCAAACAAAGTTGAGTGCAATTTGATTTCAAACATCTATTGATTGCATTTATCGGCTGTTGTTTAGAATCAATTTAATAAATTAAAAATTGGAGTAGTATTACAACATGTTATTATAATATATTTTATAAATTAAGTTTTGATTATGAAAATTAAAAAGGCTATTTTTAATGCTATTTTAGGACAATCTTCCAGCTATTTATAGCATATAAATTTATTTTTGCATGAATTATGTACCGTAAAATGGAACCTTTTTTATCTCTATTTAAAATGCTATTTTTTGTATTTTTATTAATAAATGGTATAATTGCTAAAACCGTTTACCCCTTTTTTCAAAATGAATTTATATTGAGTATTATGGATTAATCGCTATCTATTATTAATTAAAACGTTTTATGAATAATTTTTATAAACATAGCTAAAATGTCATAAAAATTATTTTTAATATTATTGTATACCTAAAAATAAATTGGCCAACACCCCAATCATATTTGATTCACTTAAGTATTTTTCATAAATAGATTTTTCACTTGAACCTAACATTCGCAACTTTGCTGAATAAACTAAATGCGATAATGATTCAGTGCTATCACTGCGGTATGATTTAACACTGTTGTAATACCAATTTCGTATCAATTGTTTTGTCACGTTTGTAACTGAATTTTGTGCCGATTTATTATGAAATAATTTTAATATTGGAAAACAATGGCTCGCAAATATTTTTACCAGATTTTCTTGAATTAATTCAAAATTCTTTAAAATTTGATTAATCAATGGGGAATCAAATGAAACTTTTTCACCAAAACATGTTCGAATTAATAACCGAACAATAATGCTGTCGATATAATAAAATGGTATAAACTGTTTTCCACATTCTTTATTAACCATTATTTCTATTATAGTCTCAGTCACAATATCGTTAACATTTACAGATAATCTGTTAGTAAGCAGATATTTCCTAAAATTATAACAATATATTGTATGATTATTAGATTATACATCATTTGCCAGTAGAGAAAAGTGAAAATGACTCCATATTTATTCAAAGCTTAGTTTATTTTTTAGATGATTTTCTTGTAAGGAAGTCTAGTTATCGATTTGACCATATCTATCTGTCTATCAGTCTGTCCGTGTGAGTGTCCGCATTCTTTATATTAATTAAGGGATTTTATATCTTACAAACAATGAATACCGGAAAATTAGTATTAACCATTGAGAAAGTCAGCTCTATGTGAATGTGTCGTTCTTGTTGATTATTTTTGGGATCGTACTAAATGTGGGGTCGCACTAAAATGTGGGATCGCACTAAATTTTGGGATCGTACTAAATGTGGGGTCGCACTAAAATGTGGGGTCGCACTAAATTTTGGGATCGTACTAAATGTGGGGTCGCACTTAAACGATGAGTCGCATTTACTGGGAGGTTCAAACAAGATTTATGGTAAAATTCCGCGGGTCTCTAGTATATAAAAACAGTATACTCTATAAATTTGATTTATTCATTTACATTAAAATAGAGAAAAAATGAATTCAAATCAGAGATTGATGTTAAGACCAGACGACACGATTCTTTCCTGTACATGTGTTAAAACAGTTTAAATTTAAATTTTAAAAGTAAGAGTATTGATAATTTAATAGAAAAGTGGGAAAATGTTTGGTTAATAGTTTATTCAAAAGATGGCATAAATGTATGTAAAGCTAATATGTGTTGTTATAGTGATATGTAAATACAATATGGATGTTAACACGTGTTCATTGTGTGTGTTGTGTTATTGTGTTTATGTGTCAGTTATTCATTAATTATATTAATTTGACGTCATTTATATTTAAACAAATTAAACACATAATTAAAAATGTCTGAAGTAGTAAAGTATAGCAGAGATAGTTTTGATAGATTTGGTGATGATTTGTGTGAATTAATATTACATTATTTACCGATTAGTGATTGTTTTCGATTGCAATGCGTTTCAAAACAGTTCAATGCATTGATATTTAATAAACAATATAAACTTACATTATCTGATAGCATATCGTATAATCGTAGACATATTGCCGATTATAAATATTCAATTATTATAGCATTGGTTAAAAATTGTTATTCATATGAAACATATGAACGTTATTCGCGAGTAAATAATGATTTATTAAGTCATGTTTTAAATAAATGTGTGAATATTAATCATTTAATTATTGATTGCAATGATATCAGAAATGAAACAATTAATATAATAAGTAATTCACTTATAAACTTAAAATATTTGGTATTAAAATCTGAACTTAATTTATCTTATGATTACTTTAAATGTTTTGCTATAAACTGTTTGAAAAACTTGGAATCGATTAGAATATACGATAGATCTTTAAAGTATGCATATTTGACGTCAATAATCATACAGTTATGTCCGAAACTTGAATCAGTATATTCTTATGATTATATTGAAGACTATATTGATAACTGTTTTGCATTGAATAAGATTATTGGTACGAATATTGTTAGTATCGGTCGTTATTCGATAAATGATGAACGATTTATTAAATTTACTGATCATTTTAAACATCAATTGAAGTCATTGTATGTCAAAATTAATTATTCATATAATTACGATAAAGGATTTAATATTATGAAACATTTGGCAAAATGTGAAAATTTAGAATATCTTTGCTGTGATTTTTGCGATTACATTGAATACAACTGTATTGAGTTATTAAAACTGATTGGTTTGAAATGTTTGCGTTTAAAAGTATTAAAGATCGAGAATTTGGATTTAGATATTAGTGATGCGTTTATTAATGGCTTTGAATCGATTCAAAAATTAATTATTAAATGCTATAATTTCATTAATTTTGAATTTATAAATAAATGCGTTCATTTAACTCATATCAGAATAGTAGGATTTAGTTATGATGGAAGTGAGTTCGAAAATATTCACTTATATTTACCACAATTAAAGTCTTTGGATGTCTATATTGATGGCGAGAATGAAAAACAAATATTTATTGATATTATTAATCATTTAGAAAAGTTGAAGAATTTGTACGATTTAAAAATTGGTTTTACATTTATTTTGCGGAATAATAGTGCCGATTGTGATAATCTTACTGATACTATCATGTCTTTTATCGATAATTGTAAAAGTATTAGAAGATTTGGTATTTATTCGAAACAAGCAATTATTAATAAAACTACAATTGAAGAATATATTGAATGTAATGAACGAAAAATTAATTTTAAAATTCTAAAATTAATCTAATGATATGAATGTTAAATTCTTAAAATATATATATTTAAATATAAATTTTTCATAATAATCATAAAATTAAATTATTTAATTATTATTAATAGAATTTTACATATATATTTTTAGTAATTTGTCTAAAGCTAAATTATATGTTTATTTTAGTGGTGATTCTAAAGAATTCACTATAGTTCTACTGTATGTATTCGTGCCGTACAATGGACTATAAATATTATATGTAGTATGAAAAGAATTTGGTGAATGAATAGCAAAATAAGATATTATGTTATTTCTATATAAGAAAAATATTTTATTATTATTAATAATTATTAAAATCAAGGTTTAATTTTGCTAAAACAACAGTATATTTATTTTTAAAACATTTAATAATATAATTAAAGATGTTATCGGGTTATTTGACATTATCCAAAAGATTTTCAAAGTAATTTCCGAATTTTAAAAGAAATTATTGCTACTTACTCATTGCTAACGTAATTAAATTCGTAACACGAATCCATACTCAATAAGTAACTATTATTTAATACAATCTCAAAATGACTTATTCTTTCAATATTTCTTGGAAACTTGTATAAATCTAGAAACAATTCTTTTTTTTTGTAAGTAAGTGAAGCATTTTTGAGAATTTCTAAACAAAAATAATTGAACAATAGTTGCAATGTCTTCGCAATCAATAACAGTCGAATTACTTAAAAAGTGTATTTTGCAATATATAGCGGAATTATTTATTATTCTTGAAAATATATCGCTTTTTAAAGAATTTTCATATTTTGAAATTTCATCAAAGAAACAATTACTGATGAAATCAAAACAAATAGTCACTGATGGCAATCCTTTATTTTGATCATATGTTAAATCCAAATTTACTCGAAATGGAAATGAAAG
>JAQGAW010002943.1:0-13724 GCA_034698025.1 Phthiracarus crinitus | reverse complement strand
TTCGGGTTATCGGGTTTCTTATCGGTTCGGTTCGGGTAGTTCATCAAATATCTCGGTTCGGTTCGGGTTAAATTTAAAATGTGTCGGTTCGGGTCGGGTTGAAGATCTACTGCCCGAGAACATATTTAAAAAATAGTATAACTTATAGTTTAGTGTTTTAAAATCAAAATAAAGTTATATTATAATCTATCAAAAAATTAACGTGAAAACTTGTAGATGCTCTGAGATTCAGCATTGGGCCCTAACTTTTATAAGGCCTTTCTTTTTTAAGGCCTTTCATTATTACGCGTTAAAAACTTTAAATAATTTACCGTAATCTAAATGGACTGAATTGATTTAATTATTGATAATTTTTTATTACAGTTTGGTCCATTAATGTCAATGATATGGCCATTATTCAGCAATTTTTCAAGTATTACTTTTGATGACAATACAGTAATCTATACTAATATATGAATAATTTTAACAATGAAAATTTATGGCCTCTGTTAAAATGATGCGGTTATAGTACAGTATTATTAAAAAACCATCATACATTTACTATACAGTAATATACAGAGTTTCTGATGGTCTAGAGGTTGTCCTTTTCGACTTTTTTTTAAAAAAATTATAGGGGGGAGGGTCAAACTCATCGGATTTAGCGGACAATATTTTGGCCTTCGGTCCAAAAATTTTTCCCGTGAAGGCCTAAACCATTTCCCGATGAATTTAAATAATTTTTTGAAAATTTAATAAAAATTTAAGGAGTAACAAAAACTTACTTATCACCAAAATTTTTTCAAATTTTTTTCCTTGAAATCTCAAAATTTTGGGTATGGGAGATCAACTTTTTTGGGGAAGGGTATATGGGAGCTAGACCCCCTTGGGAAACCCTGGGTATAAGTCCTAAAATATTAAATTCTATTACAAGACTTGAAAAATACAATATTATTAATGTATTGTAATTCATAGTTTCTGAAAAGTTTAATGCAATTTTGAATATTTTGACATGTGAAACAATAAACTTTTATGATATACTATATTAATTGAATTGTAAAACATTCCTCGATATGTCACCTAAAAATGTGTTATTTTGTTGTTTCCTTAAAATGCGACAGAAAGTCCAATACTTTATTATTATAGATTTAAAGTGTTTGTAGAATATCATAGAGATTCATATTTTAACAGTAAACTTATAACTTGACCGATTTAACCTTTAAAGAAATAATAGGCTCTTAACATGTTTATTCATTTTAACCTTTTCTGAATAATTTTCTAAGAAATCGACCCAAAATAGGGTCGTCGAAAGTAAAAAAAAAAATGGGTCATCGAAAGTAAAAAAATGGGTCGTAATCACTTTTAAAATTAACAATATTGGGTCGCAGCATAAAGTTGTCTATTATTCAGTTAAAAAATAAAATTTGAAAATTTTGAAGTAATAAAACAGTTAAGTGACATGATTCTAATTTACAAGGTTTAGGCAATAATATTCTAAATATTCAGAAATGTTATTAAATATTTTATTATTTTTTGAAAAACAAATGAAGATGGGTAGAAGAAAAATTTTGTTAAATATTTCGGGTCGCGAAAGGAAAAAGTTTGAAAACCACTGAGTTTAGAGTCTAAGAGGTTTTTAATTTTAAAGTTAATAAAAAAATTAAAAATAATTTTTTCACTATGAATTTCAATTATTAAAATTTTATTATAATTTAATTTTTTTAATGGTTATTATATTACTCGTGTTTGATATTAACAATTAAGAATTAACAAATTTCTTTAACTTTTCTACATCACTAAAGTAGCATAAACTAATAAAATTTCGACCATAATGTAATTACGCAAAAAGTTAATGTCGACAGAACTCGATAAGTCCATCTATCAAAACAATTACCGTAATTGTATTTTTTCACATTCAATACACGTCATAAACTACGCAGTGATTTCAGACGATTATTAAACAACTTTCTACTAATTCAACGCTTAATGTATTGAATATTAAAAAAATTCAATTTAAGTAGAGATATAATCTTTTAAATAAGGAAAGTTTTAAATTATCGGTAAAGCTTTTGTTCAGATATAGAATTAAGCTTATATTTAGTATAGAGTACGTATACCCCACTACAGTAAATTTAAAACGTGGTTAATTGCTATACAAAGCGGCTATAAGTACATCTTTATACAGTATATACCAAATACTTGAAATTTAAATTCAAATTTGATAAAAACCCATTATTTTAAATGATTAGATATATTAATTAATTACCACAACTCATTATCGATTAGAAAACCAACATTTTTTGCAAAAGACTTTTATTAAAACTTTATTTAATAATATATATCTATAATATATATGTATATAAAATATTTGTTTGTAAAGTTAACATTTGTTTTTGATTAATATATTAGATATTATATTTAATGATAACTAATAATTGGTATGTCTTTTATAATAATAACGTTTTATAATAAATGTCAACAAATGGGTTTATTTTCAATAATATGCGAATTTTACGAAAAAGTAATGTTTGTTTGAGCACATGCATCGTTTTTGATAACTTAATAATTAAAAAATATATAATTAATGATTTATTTTGTATTATTTTGTCATATAAAAAATTTGTAATAATATCTGAATCAATGATCGGCTTATAGTGCAATCGAAAGGCACATTCGTTAAGAGAAAACTTTTCTGTTTTCTTAGTACAGTATAAATTGTGGACAGTATTACAAAAAAAAACGATAATAAGTATAAAAATATTTTGTTTTCTAAAAAATTGAGTCATTATTTAAAACATATCATTTTTAGCAAACTCTTTCATTCAATCTCCTATTTTCATCTAATAGTCTCTAATATAAAATTTATACATAATTTATCATAAAAATAGAAAATCGTGGTTCACTTTCAAGATTACTAATGTATATAAGTTTTATAAAATAAGGCAAATGTGTTTTTGTTTTATGTATTTTGAGAGGCATTGGATATGTCCTGCGAAGACGCAGTTGTAGTTTGTTTGAGTTCGAGATCTTTGACCGATGGTTGGCTGATTTGATGCATATCTCGGTAGTGTTTCATCAGCGACTTCTTCCATGTGTACTCCTTGTTACAGATCGTACACGAATAGATCTGTTCTTCTCGGTTCGAGTGAAAGTAATCGATATGTTCTTTGAGTGTCTGTTTGTTTCCGTACAGTTTGTTGCATATCTCGCACTTCCATTTGCTTGAACTCCAGAACGAGTTCTTGTGAATCGATAGCGGATTAAATTTACTAAATTTCCGATTCGTTGTTCGATTAACTTTGTGTCCAGACTTTCGTAATTGTTGTTCGCTTCGGTTCGGTTTAACTGTAGTTTCGGAAGAATTGTTAACCACAGGCAACGCTACTGTCATCGGTTTCAAATCGGGCACTGATTTCAATGATGAACTTCTTCGCCTTCGCTTAACACCATTACTCTGTGGACAATACGATGGGAAAGTAGTGGGGTCTGCGTCCACTTGTATCAAACATGGCATTTGCGTGTTGTCTTCCGAATGAATACCATCCGACGTCTTATCGTTACCATTCATATTCGCTTTTAGCTCATCCTTGCACTCACTTTTCTCCTCGTCTTCGATGTCGTTCTCGTGTTCCTCATTCTCGTTCTCCTCTTCCTCATCGGTAATAGTAATCCATTGCGAGTCTTCATTATGACACGACTCATCGGCGTAACCATTAGTCATCGAAGAATCTCTTTTCGTTTCGGTGTTTGGAAATGTTTGCTTTCGTCGCGAAAAGTTATTGTAATTATTATTATTATTATTATTATTGATAGTACTGTTGATTTTGGTTGAATGCGGCGATTGAGAGATAGAGCGTTGAGAACTAGTCTTGTAGTTTGAAAAATTGAGATCATTTCGTAAATGAAACCGATTCGAGTCAGACTGCAAACAATTACTTTTCCTCTTCTTATTGCTATTATTGTTAACATTGATTTTATTGGTGCTGTTATATACGAGCTTAATATTAGCCAAACCCTTCACGTGCAACAGTTTGGCGCTTTTAAGGAACGATTCCATCTGATCTCTGGTCACTTCCACCTGACCGTTGTATATGAAGTGAAGAATCGCTTCCATGTCCGACACGTGTATTTCCTCCGGCATTATCATAACTGTGTTCGCGTTTTCGCCGTTGAATACGCTTAACGCGTTCTTCAGATACTCGGAAGAGGCGGCCATCACTACGCGATGACACTTGAATAGCTTGCCATTGCATGCGATCACCAAATCGGTGAACAGTCCGTCAGCGAACAGAGCGCCGAATGAGTCGAATCCGTCCACATCTGAGCCTTTACGGAAGTGATACGTCTTCTCGTCGACAATCATGTTATTGTTCGGTGTATTCGAGTGATTCGTGTTCTCGTTGTCGTTACTGCTCACGTCTTCGGTGGTCTGATCTTCCATTGTCAATACAATTCGGTTATTATTATGTTATTATTATTGCGTTCTCAGAATAATAAGTGAATTATTTCACAATTTATGTAAATATTCATTAAAAAAATAGCGCAATATATTCGCCACAATTAATAACAGTATTATATTTGTGGATTAAATTAAATTAAATTAAATTAAGTTAAATTGTTTTGGTATTACGTGTGACAAACAAAACCAAAATAAAAAGTGTTTGATTGATATAGAAATGGATTTTGTATATAAAACTGATTGAATCAAACACTAAATAATAATTAAAACTAAAAACGTATCACATTTACGGTGTATTGTAATCAATCAATAATAGTAGTAAACAAATAATAATATTTCAGATACGAAAACACAGCACAAAATGAGACCAACGGTTACAAAACTGGAATATTCTTGCATTTCCTGTTACACACATAGCATAGCAGTCATGTATGCATTACAGTACAGTACGCCAAACAGTGTTCAGTGCGTTCAGTGTTACTGTTAGTGTCACACACACGAGCACTAACACTAACGCCACATAAATCCACACTCAATCGTCAATTCAATTGCAGCAAACTTTTCAAAAATATGCCGCAAACCATGTAAAACCAAACTGTATATTACGTTGAATGAAATTTTTTCGTAAAAAACAGAATATGAAAAGAAATAATTTTGTTTTATAAATAGATGTATTAAATAATAATTGATTGTACAGAACTATTATAAAGTACAGTACTCTTACAGTACAGCTACGAAATGCGAAACACAGAACCGAACAAGAAGTGAGTGGAGAGCACAACAACACATCACACATACAGAAGTGAATAGACTTGCAGAGCAACTCATAGAGAATGCGCACAATTCCAGTGTAGCGAGTGTTTCACACACCGAATACTATTATAGCGTAAATTTTGCCGTATTTTTTCGTGATTAGTACACAATACTTAATGCACTTGTTCTCCAAATCTGCTAGTTTTGTATCGATAAGTAAGAATGCGTTTTTTGCGCGCAACGAAAGGGCAATGCGCTTATTCTTGAATTTCTATGTATTACACGCATACAAAGCATACAACGTATACAACGCACACAAACACTTGTTGCACTGAATATGTCGTTTGTTCACTACATTTCGTACATTAAGTTTTATATATAGAATAAGGAATATTACGATGTATAGAAAAAAAAACTGTACTTATTTAAGTGTTACTTTGACATCAAGTAGTTTTCTTTCTTTTTTAGAGCATTTAACTTTATTTTATCAATAATGTCGTTATAACTGTGTTTTAACGCTTTTCAAAAAGTTTTGACTACTATTTTCTTGTTCTACTGTTCAAATGTTTATTAAAACATATATATTTTGTCGCTTTCTTTCCAAACCACTAATTTTCTGGTGATTTTATATTTTTCTAAATACTTGTGCTCAAAGAAATCAAATAAAAACTTTAAAATTTATATACAATTTTTTATAAAATCTTTTCTCGTTTCTTCCTGACTGGATATTCGTCGCCAATATTGAATAAATTATTAAAGAAATGATTTAAATCAAAAATGTTAAGTTACAGTAACTGTACTGTATATTTATTTCATTACTTGTTTGTTTGTCTTTTAATGATTTCATTCAATCCGCTGAAATGACTGGTAATTATGTTGATCTAATTTTGGGCACAAAATTTCGATCGCATAGCGAATGAGTGAATGAAAGAATTGGGGCGAACTTTGCCATAAGTAGAAACTATTTATCTGCTTATTTAGTTTTCGCACTAATTATATAAGCTTATAATCTTAATATCTCACTAAATTTGTGGTATATATTGGGAGAGAGGGAGGAGAGAGAGAGAGAGAGAGAGAGAGAGAGAGAGAGAGAGAGAGAGAGCAAAGGAGATTATAGCGTTTCAAATTTATTTTTAAAATTATGAGTTTATTAATGATTTATTTAATAATAAGACTGCATTGAATTTTACTATAATTTCCAATGTGTTTTATAGGAAATGTATTATATTTTATTCATTAATGGATTTTAATATATGATTCACTAAAAAATGAAATCACGAATTTTGTGCACCGCTTCTAACATAAACTCTTTAAAACTGGATGACTAAATATAGAAAATAGGAGTCTTGATGACCATTCATGATAATTCATGATAAAGCAATAAAATTTATTGCGCAACAGATTCAGTAAATATTATCACTACCAAAAAAAATGAGAGCTCATTATTCTCTACAATCTTGTTTTACGCAAAAAACTAGTTGATACGCAAACAATTTATTATGGCTATACTTTAATATTATAATCCATTGGTATAACTTATTTTAATCATTCTTTACCTCTAATCTAATTAGTAATATGACTAACAATATCGCGGCCTTAATATTTCTTTTACATCATTTGGGTTTTTGTACAAATTTTTGTTTATCAATTAGCAGTACTTTGCAATTATATATTATTTTTTGTTAGATTAGGATTATCTTAGTTTTTTATTATTTCTATTTATACCGCTTTACTCCGGCGTATACCTATAAATCTCCAGCGCAATCGTTAAGATTTAATAATCATTATAAATGGGATAAAAACGACTTATATTTATGACTGACAACGTTAGTATTAGATACGGTCTTATTTGCGAAAACATGTTCATTAATAAGACTAAACGATTCCTTTTTTAAATTATAAAAAACTTTTTATCCAATTTTTTATTATTAAGCGCTGATATTTCTCTTATAATTAAATATTATCGTTTTGATATACTTTTTTGTTTTCGTTTTAATGTTTTTGTTGTTGTTTTAGCATAAAACTAATAAATATTCTGATTTTTGATTATTTGAGCGAATAATTATTAATTATAAAGCAATCTTGATTTAAATCTGCATTGTATGCGAAATAAACGTTATTATTTAAAATTTTCTGTATCGAAACTCTATAATAAATTATCTTTAATTGTATAAACAAACAATGGGGCGAAACCATTAACCATTTTTTAAACAGTAATATGTATACTGTATTATTGGTTTATAATGAACACGAAACGAAAGAAAATGTTTAGACTTTTTAAGCCAATAAAAGTAAAACTAATAGTAAACGAAGTAATTACTATTTCTATTAAATATTATTATATAATAAATTCAAAATATTAAAAATTGATTTCAATTTACTAAATAATGGGTCATATCAGCTATAAAAAAGTTTTTTCTTTGCTGAAAACATAAAAAAAATTCGTTATATCCCAATAAAACTTTAGCTCATAAATGCGGTTCAATCATTCATCCGAAATCGAATACTGGAAAGAAATATTCTTTATCGTTGACCTACTCTCAGATTATATGGACCTTAAACTGAATCAGGTTGAGTTCAATCATTTGTAAATGATTATTCTATTAAAATGTAATGAACTCGAGAGCTATTGCTCTGCACTCTATTGATAAAGATTTGATTCATACAGAGGAGAGAGAGAGAGAGAGAGAGAGCTCTCAGAGTCACTACATTTTTATTATCGCATAACAACTATTTAAAAGTACAGGAATTAAAGTTCAATGAATGTATGAATAGTTGCGATAAGCGAGAGATGTGTCAACAATATTCTCTATTTCACAAAATATATACGATAAACATATTTGATAAATAAAATTATAATTCAAATAAACCAAACGAATAATAATACCAATATTTATTATTCGTTTAATTATATTAACTGTTTATTTCATTTCTTTTTCGAAATAATTTAAACCAATTAAAGAGAAATTTAAGTTAATTTTAGGCAACAATTTAGAAGAATTAAAACTAATTCGTGTTTAAATAAAATTTTTATGAAATTCTATGAAAGAATGTGAAAACGTATTATTTCTTTTGTCTTGAAATAGAATCAGTTCCTGTTTATTCTAGTATGAGATTAGAGTTTAAGAGGAATTTATCACTATATTTAATCGGCAAAAATTCTTAAGTCTGCGCACAAACCTCTTATCATTTCCGACTAAACATCAAATGACGTGTCAATTAATTTTGATGTCCAGTTTTAGATTTTTTTTGAAAATTTCAAATTTAGATTTATTTCAAATAAATAAAAATTCATATAACTGTTACAGTATTAATCAAACTTCAAATTTAATAATGCGTTCATGCGTTTGGGAAATGTATATATATATATATGTATACTATATGTTATTTCAAATTAATTCTAACAAAAACATTTAATATTTAATAATAACGAGCAAACAAACAAACAAATTGCAAATATGTATAAAATTATAGCCTAAATATTTATTTAATAGACTAAACTTGCATTTAGTATTATTTATATAAACAAGGAATTGAGCAAAATTATCGCTTTATTTAACGACTCGTTGGCAGCAAAACTGTTCGCTTATTTTCGCGATCATCAGTCAAATACCATTTGAGATGAGTTTCGTAAAACTTGGTGACGATCTGCGCAATAACTACCGTTAGAATTAAAAAATACATACAAAATTGAAATCACATTCTCAAACCTCAGGACATCTGAGAATCGCTAACTTTGCAGGTATTAGTTGGACATCGCGTTCATTGTCCGACCACTTCATCATAAACATAATCTGATTGGACGTACGAATGGCGCCGATTATCTTATCGGGAACTGACCATTCACTCAAACCATTCAACTCGTACTGTTCGATCAACTGATCGCATCCGTTAAGATTCTGTATGGGTTCCCAACTGTTCTCTTCATCGGGATATCCGTCCCATTTTAATAGGTATTCGATGTTATCATTGATGCATCGCTTATCCAAAATTTTTTCGACCACAAAACTCTCTTCTTCTGACTCATACTCATCGTCCGAATTCAAATCAATTATTAGTACGTTAGACATATCACAAATTAGACAATTATGATAAATTGTTAGGCAAATATATAAATACCAAATATTTAATTTAATTTATTAAATAAAACAATTAACATAAGATCTATGATTAAAATATTAAGCTCAACACGAGAGCGAAATAAAGTAAACTTCCCTTAATTAAAAAAACTCAATTAATGTGAAACGAATGCATCGTAAAAATAAATTTAAGATCAAAATAAGTTTTCTTAATAAATACAATGCATTATATAAAACTTTTACAGTTTTAAATGTATTTGTTAACATTTTATAGTTCGGTTGTTTATAAATCTAATATTTATTTCTTATTACAAGTATAAATGTTTCCTAGACTTATGTAAAAATAAATTGAATAAAACCCAGAAAAATTTTATTTCTCAAAGAATATTGAATATAATATAGACTAGTGCTTGAAAATTTTGTTTGAAAGTTAAGAATTGAAAAATTTCGCGGTAATGAAACGGTAATGGAGTTATAAACAAATGTTTGTATTTAACAAATGAATAATTAGTAAATACATTGATTGAATTTTTATTTGTATTTTTATTGTAAGATAATAATTAATTTATGAATGTTTGGGTGAATTCTTTGAGCAGTGAATGTGAATTTTGATGTAAAAATCTTCCAAATAATTATCTGTTCACATTTTGTTGTATATAAAAACATTCCAAACAGTTCTATAAAATTGTATAAACAAAACAATAAAAAAAATTAGACTGACATACACATAAGAACAATTTAATCGATTAACATGTATTTCTTTATAAAATCTTTTGAGTTTTAACTGTAAACTAAATCTGTACTACAAGTGTCATTGAAGCTGATATTCGAATAAACTTCCTTACATTTTCATTGTTACGTTAAGGCATAGTTACACAAGGGGGGGCTAGCCCAGGGTTGACCCCCCTAGAAATTTCAAAAATTCGACCACTCCCCACCCAAAATTGGGAAAATTCAAGGACGATAAAAAATTGAAAATTTTGAAAAATTTTTGGTCAAATGTTAAAATATTGTGCATCAAAACCGATGAGTTTTTGTGACCCCTTTAAATTTTTGCCAAAATTTTAAAAAATTATCGTTTAAATCCGATGAGTTTTTGACCCCCCTCTAAAGATTGAGATTTCCAAAATCTGACCCACCTAGAGGTTTAGACCTTGTGTAACTATGCGTATAAATAATATGGCATTTATTGTATTAACATGTCATTATTATAACTAGAGATCCAAAATGATAGCATTTGCTACTTTTTTATTTCACCAGTAAGAATGTTACCTATGAAATATAAACTCGAATCACTTAATATGAAATCGTTTTAACTCCATTTATAAATGCTATTTTTTGCTATTTTTAATAATTACTGCAATATCGCTATTTTGCTATATTATTTGCTGTTTTTTTCATAATCCGAAAAATTGTCGTTTAAATTTAATAAGATTTACGAACCCCTTATTATTTTAATTAAATAAATCTTTATAATATTGAAATCTTTTTTTGTAAAAAGTCAAAATAAGTTTCTTTTTGTAATTAGAGTTCCTTAAGCTCTATGCAGTCTATGTTTTAAAGAGAAATTATTAAAACCAAAAAAATTCAATGTTTAAATATTTTGACAATTTATAAATATTTTTATTGCTATTTTCGTAAAATTTTGAAGCTATTTATAGCGCTAGTTTTGCATGCAATTCTTGCTACTTTTTGGATCTCTAATTATAACAATTAGTAAATATTTAGTTGAGCATAGTTTATAAAATTTGCATTTTTTATGTTTTATCTCAATTAATGATTCACGTAAACATCAATTTTGACCAAATAATTTTTATTTTTGACTAATGTTTCTTATTATATGCAACAAGATTGTTATTTTTCTACAAAATTGGTTTTAGAAAAATACTCATATTCGGGCGATACCTGGAAATGCTTAATATTTATTATTGCTATAATTGCTAGTTTTCAAGTATATATGAATCTTTTCAAAAAAATATTAAATATTGTAAATAAAATCCGTTGATTCTTGAGAACCCCATAAAATTTTGTTTAAAAAAATATGAAGAAAATTTCATAAACGAAAAATTTATTTTACAAAATATTTAAATTTCATTTCTAATTGATAATTATTCGTTGATTTATAGGAATTGTCTTATAAAACTAAATGCTAAATTTAATGCTATTTTTTTTAATTTTTAAAGCAATTTATAGCGTTATTTATATATACTATAAATGCTATTATTTCGAGGCTTTAGTTAAAGCTTTATGTCAAGCAATTACTTATAAGTTTAAAATTTTTAATGTAATAAATGACTGATTTGAAGCGTTTTATCTACAATTAAAGGGTTCAAAAAAATAATAGTTTAAAACTATTTCACATCAATGAATCAAAATATATAATTATCCACAGATATTCATAGATTACTAAAATCACTGTCATTTGGCAAATATAATTATTTCTATCAGTTTTATATTTGAGCACAAATCAAATCAAATAGTATATCATTAAATATTAGACTATTAATTTTATTTCAACAATCTTTTAAGTAAACGCCATTTGCTCGAACATTATAAACCATAATCTTTTTTTAAAATGGGTATAATCTATATTAGGATTAATTTAATAAAATTCTTTAATTTTTTATTCAAAAATTCATTTATTAAATTTCAAATTTTATTATTGTATAATTATAGGTACAATTAGGTATTTCGATCCGTCCAAAGTTTATCGTAAAGAAAATCGTGAAGTAACTGAAAAGGTTTGTCTATTTTAATAGTATTTACTGTTTAAACAAATACAATATTATAAAATAAAATTAATTGTTATGAATTTATACAGAATAAACAAATGCACGATAAATCATTGGATTTCTATTTGTTAATGCATTCGAATCAAACCGTTTCATTCGTGGAGGAAAAGAAAAATTATTGGTTAAAGTTCGACAAAACTCCTATGAGTGTTATGGACGCGTTGGACAAACTGAAAGTCTTGGTTGACGAAAGCGATCCTGGAGTGGATGTGATTGATTATGTGCACGCTTTTCATACCGCCGAAAGAATACGAAAAGCGGAAGAACCGGATTGGTTTCAACTCACTGGTCTTATCCATGATTTGGGAAAAATTATGTTATTTAATGGAGAACCTGAATGGGCTGTGGTTGGAGACACTTTCCCCGTTGGATGCGCTTATGCCGATAGTATTGCTTATAAGAATGAAACTTTTAGGGACAATACTGATCTAAATATTCAAGAATATCGAACAGCATTTGGTGTTTATCCGCGGCTTAATTGCAGTTTAGATAAGGTAACGATGTGTTGGGGTCACGACGAGTACTTGTATCAGGTTCTCAAGTATCATCCAAACTGCACACTTCCGGATGAAGCGCTTTATATGATTCGGTATCATTCGTTCTATCCGTGGCATACAGGAAATGAAGAACATCTCTGCAACGAAAAAGATCTATTTATGCGTTCATCTGTTAAAAAATTTAATGCGTTTGATTTAAATACGACAAAAGAGTCTACAGAACCAAATATTTGGGAGGTATATAAAGATTCAGGCGACCATATCGACAGTTTGAAGCCATATTATCAGTCACTGATTAATACATATATTCCTGGAGTCGTTAAATGGTAGTTTAAGTGTTTTCAACTAAAGAAATTAAACCAATTGTTGTTTTTAAACCATTTCATGTAATTTACTAATATTTTTACATTTTAATGATGCTTTTTTTAAATTAACAGTTTTGCCAAAATTTAATCATTGCTGTTTCGGGTAATTAGACATTATTATTAAACTTAAAATTCGGTCACTTATTCTAATAATTTGCTAATTATAATTCACTAAATGTTTAAATTTTAATCTGTCAATACTTGAATTGAATTATTTTAATTTTGTTATATGAATAAATTTGATTTTAATTAATTAAATTGATATAATTTCTTAATTTTGAATAACTATTGAACTAATTTTCTAGTTTTTATGTATTTATCTTTATTATCAAATTTTTTAACAGAAATGCATACATGCAATATTTATGCATACATTATCTTAAAAATAATAGTCTTAATTACAAAGTTAAGCGAAGAACAGAAATCATTTAATAATCAAAGAATTATTAGTATAGCCATTCTTATAATGATTCATACTTTTCCATATTTCCTATAATCAACTTTTTTTTAAAAATATATTCAAAACTTTGATAAATTGAATTTTAATATTAATACACAGATTTAATCAGTCACAGAGACAGGATTAATGATTTATTTAAGGGACAGAACTCAAATATTCAAAGTTTGCTTTACTACTTCAAAATAATTTTAATTATAATTTAAATAAATTTACAAACTATTTCATACTGTAGCGAATGTACCAAAAAGTTTAGAATTATTTAGTTTATAGTTTATTCAAAAGATGGCATAAATGTATGTGAAGTTTATATGTGTTGTTATAGTGATATGTAAACACAATATGG
>JAQGAW010002942.1:0-13728 GCA_034698025.1 Phthiracarus crinitus | reverse complement strand
TCCAAATCTTTTGTTTTTAACCCTTTAGCCAATGATTCTCTAGCCTAATGTGTCCAACATTTTGAAAGGCACTGTACATATATATTTATTAAACCGAGTTTTAGTATGTTCTCCGATAATCATTATCTGAATTCTTTTAAAATCAATTTAACTTATTACTATGTTTTTACATCAAAAAAATTTCAAAGATTAACAGAATTAAAGGCACAATTTATTTGACTTTCTTATGACATTATTTTTCTATTTTTAAAATACTTTATTTGAACACAATTATTAATTACTTATAGTCCGCCACACGACATATCTGGCACGTTATATTCAGGCAAGTAATATGACGTCTGTCGGACCGCACGTAAGAAAATGTGAGATAAATATAGCGTGTATTTTTAAAAAATTATAAGATATATATTTCTGGATATAATTAATAAGATTATAAGATATTAAAATGCTTGCATACCAATAAGAATTCGATAACTTATTACGCGCCACACGACATCTGTACATATCATATTCAAGTGCAGATTATTATGTATCACGTCTTAAGTAATCTTGATTGGTATATATTGATATAATAAAAATTTATATTAATTTAGTTTTATCACCTAAAATCAAAATCCGAAGTAATTACTTCAACAATGCGAAAAAAACAAGAAACCTATTTTTTAAATTTAGAGATTTTAGGCGATTCTGATCAGTGAAAGTTTTCCTTTTTCTGAAAGCGTTTGAATAATTTTTTTTCCATCAACGCATGAGAATCAGTTCATTAGAATGAGACTGTTTAATCAATTTCATAACATGTATGTTAAAATAGATATTGAAACTCACTTTAATTCGTGATAACGATTGACTTATAGTATGTGTGCTTTGTTAGTACATAAAGATGATGCCATGTTCTTTAGCTCCAATTAGTTTGAGTTAATTTGAAATATGTTATTTTCGATATATTTCTGCTTCGTAAATGGTATACCTTATAGATTGTATTTATAAGCCTAAGGGTTGTTCAAACTTGTCTGTCTATTTGACGTTATTTCATTCGTTTTTCTTATATAAATCAAAATGCTTTGATTGATATCAATACGTATCAAACTTTTTTAAAGTTCCTCAATTTTTTATTGTTGCGCGCCTTAATAGCAAGCATATTATTTAATATCAGTTATAAAAACGAATGAAAAAACTTCAAAATGACCGACCAGTCTGAACAGCGCTAAGGCATACTAACACAGTCTATGGTATACCTTATCATAATCGAAAACCAATTTTTAAACCATCAAACATATTTACAGTTATATCTAAACGCCAACAACTTATTTCTGAAAGAAACCCTAGGGAACATCAAATTCGCTTACATTATCGAATTGCGCACTAAGGTTAGGTCTATTGAATAGCATTTAGGTCTTGCCAATTATAAATGTCATCCATTGAAATATTTAATTATTTTCAATTAGAATTTTAAACTTAAAATAATATTATAACTCAAAGATACAACTAACTGCTTTTGTAACGAAATTTTTAAATGAAGGAAATTATATGTGAGCTTATTATAAATAATTATAAACAGCGAATAATTAAAACTTTTTGTTTAATTAAAATAATTTTAATTCGTTTTACTTAATTAAGTATGACAAAAGTTCTTTTGACATCTTTCGAAATTATTTAATTGTGTGTAAGTCCTAACGAGTATTCTAACATTTTTCCTTATTTTCTTGATATTATACAATAAATAAACCATTATTTCTCAGTTTTAACAGTTAGTTCCTCATAATCTATTACAAAATTTTGATTCACTAAATAACTTTTATTTGAATGCGTTTCTTAATCGGTCGGTTGTATCTCATAAATTTTTTTAGTTTCCGAGCGAATATTAAATATTGAATTAAATTCTAATCGATAGCAAAATACTAGTGTTGTATACAAATTAAAAAGCAAAATTAAATATTTACAAAGAAGCAAAAGTAAAATTGATAAAGTAAAAGTGAAATGTAATTTAATGTAAATTCCAATGAGGTGTAACAGCAGTATAATCACATAAAACCTCATTTACCCAGACTCGAAAACTTTAGGGGGTCAGATCCATAAAATCTCAAATTTTAGGGTGGGGTCAAAAACTCATTGGATTAAAACGACAAATATTTTGCTCTTTGGAGGCCCGCTCGAAAAACTCGTCGAATTTTTAACCAACAATTTTACATTTCTCGATTTTTCATGGAGGGGTCAACTTTTTCAAAATTCTAAAGGGTTCAACCCTTGAAAAGCATCACCCTCTGGGCAACTATTCGTAAAACTTAAAAAATATCCAGAAATAAAAGTAAAATAGATTTAAAACTTGGAAGTTAATACAATACTATACAATACTTTTAAATGAGAATTATTAATTTATATAACTCATTTGATTTTGGAATACTACATAAATTTAAAAAGTTTTTTGATAGAATTTACAAAATTCTCTTAATATTTTAAATAGAATAAACAAAGAAAATGTAATAGAATGTTCAATTTTGTATATTATTAATCTTTATAAAAATCTAAACAAAAATTTGTAATAAAATTATGCGAGACTAATTTTTTTCAATGTTTTCAGCTTATAACCCAAAAATTAATTTATGTGAAACACAAACGATTGATAAACCAACAAAAAGTGAGTTAATAAGTGCATTCCACAAACGGCTGTTTCGTTAATGTTATCATAAGTGAAGATATTCTCAATTCTAATTATATACGAACTCCAGTACGGTACAAACATATCCGTTGTGTGAAAAATTTATTGTGATTTCTAGCGTTCATAGCGTTAATAAAGCGTTTTTATTTGTATCCTTTGTATTAAAGCTTCCGGCAGTGCGGTTACTGTTCGACTTTATAATATTTTTCCGGTTTATGGCAGTTAAAATTTTTAATAAAAAAACCGCCATTTAAATTTTTATATGATATTTCTACACTAAACTAAAATTTTTAAGAATTATTGAAAAGCATAATATTTAAAACTTTATTTATAAATATATATATCTAACACATAATTAACAAATATTAAATTATTTTGTGTAATTTTTCAATTATCTAAGCATAGTTACATAATTTATATATTTTGAAAAAATTATTAACTTTTGATAAAATAACCGCATTATGTTAAATTTAAATCAATTTAACAAAAATAAAGACGTTTTAATAAGAAAAAGTGACTTAAAAAACTATCTTTAGTGATTTCTAAAATACTTGAGGTTTAAACCTCTGTTTATTGCGGTTGTAATCTGAAAAATAGCGGCGGTTTACGGTTTCTAAAATAGTTGGAACCGCCGGAAGCTTTACTTTATATTATAACAATAAAGTAATAATCCAAATCCGATAGAGTATTACTAGGGAAGATCGATTGCGGGCAATGCCCGATTTTGCCCGAAATTGCCCGCCGAATTCTATTTTTACACTTCGGGCAAATGACATTATTCCGGGCAACTTGCCCGAAAAATGGTTTACAAACTAAAGTTTTTACCTCAAAACTATAATATTTTTAAAACTGATAAATAAATTGTTCCAAAATTGTCATAAAAATTTTCTAAAATTTATATTTATAGTTCTAAAGTAACTTATTTTTTGAGGGTTATATCAAATAAACACTTAACTAATAAAGTTATTATTAAAATAAAACATTAATTAAAATTTATATTACATTATATGACATTTTTTCTTATTGCCCGAAATAACCCGCCCGAAACCTCAATATTAGGCTTTTCTTTCGGGCGCCCGAATATGCCCGCCCGAATTATAAATTTTTGGTTGCCCGCAAACGATCTTCCCTAAGTATTACAAATATATTTTATTTGTTTTTTCCGTTAAAATTAAACATATTTATATCGTATTTGAATGATAGTTAATAAATGATAACAAACAACAATTATTTAATGAACTTAATGAATGGTTTTATCGTAATTTTGTTTCACAATTAATTTGAAAACTGTTCCGTCAACTATAATTCGTTAATAGTTTAAAATTTTCAAAAAACATGTTTACTCGACAACCATAGTTACACATGAGGTGTGCAGCCCAGAGTTGAACTCCCTATAAATTTTGAAAATTCGACAAACTTTCCCACCCAAAACCGGGAAAATTCAAGGAAGAGAAAAAATTAAAAATTTTTCAAAATATTTGGTAAATGTAAAAAAACTTGTGCATCAAAACCGATGAATTTTTGTGTCCCCCTTAAATTTTGACCAAACTTTCAAAAAATTGTCGTTTAAATCCGTCTAGATTTTATGGGGGCGCGGTTTAGGCTTATGTCTAGAAAAAAATTGAATAAAATCTTTTTGAAAAAAATTTTGGATCGAAGGCCGAAAAAATTATCGTTCAAATCCGATGAGTTTTTGACCCCATCTAAAAATTGACATTTCCTGAATCTGAACCACCCCTAGAGCTTCCAACCAAAGTGTAACTATGCTCGACAACAGATGCTTTATTTCTCGGCGATAATTGTTTATTAAATATTTTATTAAAAAGGATTTCGGGGAACATTTTTAATCATTTTTAAATCATTGCTTATTAAGTCAACCAAAATAAGAAAACTTATAAAAATTATGAAACTGATCTCAAGCGTAATACTTCTATTTGTTGCCATAGATTGTATATTAGCTGCTTCTTGGGTTAAAGTATGGGAAGACGAGTTCGATGGCACAGGTTTACCTGATGCTAACAATTGGGCGTTTGAAGAGGGATGTAATGGTAAGATTAACCATTGTTAGCCATGTTCTTGGTTTATAAATTTTGTTTTAAAATGAGTCATATGTTAATACAAAAAAAGTTATTATTACAATAGTTATTATCATAATTTAATAAATTATTACTAAATTAAATTAAAAATTCAAGTTTCTAGAAAACTGATAGTAAAAAATTTATAAAAATTGCGATTATGTAAGTAACTTAAGAATCATTTTTGTTGTGTTATTTAAAAAAGGTTGGGGTAATAAAGAGCTCGAGTGCTACACTACAAATAAAACTGCAAACGCTCGGAGAGAGAATGGACATCTAGTAATCAATGTTCACGTCGAACACACCAATGATAAAGATTACACGTCCGCCAGAATGCATTCGAAGCACGCGTGGACTTATGGCAGGTTTGAAGTTCGAGCTAAACTTCCAAAAGGCAAACACTTGTGGCCTGCGATTTGGATGTTGCCTAAGGATGGCGTGTATGGCGGATGGGCTGCGAGTGGAGAGATAGATGTTATGGAGTATAGGTTAGTCGTTATTTTAAAACCTTATTCAACTTAATTTTTATAATATAGTTTTAACATTGTAGAGGCGAGAAGACGGACACACTTTCCGGTACAATACATTATGGCGGTTCGTGGCCTAATAATTCCTCGTCTGGCAGTGGAGACATCAAGTTTTCGGGAATAGACTTTAGCGATGAGTTTCACACGTATGCATTGGAATGGGACGGAGAGGGAGGCAAAGAAGATTTAAATTTAAGTCAAATGAGATGGTATTTAGACGGCACTGAATGGCACAGCGAAAACTTGAATCGCAGCTTCTGGTCGAACAAAGGCACGAATCCCTACACTGGGAATAAGCAACCGTTCGATAAAGATTTTTATTTTATTCTCAATGTTGCTGTCGGCGGAACGTTCTTTCCTGCGGCCACTTATGGCACGATTACTGTCGATGAAGCGAAACAGTGGGCTAAACCGACGATGGAAGTGGATTGGGTTCGAGTTTCCAAATGGCAATGAGTTTAATGTTTTACATATTCTGTATATTTAGCGGTATAGTATGTACAAAGTAATAAATTTCAGATTAAAATATAAGTTTAACTGTTTTAATTGAAGTCATAAAAGTATTGCAAACTTTGTATGTTTCATAACATTATTGGTTACTGTATATTATTTACCGTAGTTTTGCTGTTAGCAAATAAAACCTAGATTTATATGAATTAAACAGTGATGAGTGAAGCAATGGGTATTGCATTGCACTTTGAGAGTAATGGAGCGTAGTTACCCAGACTCAAAACCTCCAGGGGGTCAGAACCATAAAATCTCAATTTTTTAGGGGGGGGGGGGTCAAAACTCATCGGATTTGATCTACAATTTTTGGCCTTTGGACCAAAATTTTTTGAAACAATCTTTTTCAAATTTTGTTCTTGACAAAAGCCTAACACGTAAACCACGCTCCACGAAAAACTTGATGAATTTAAACGATAATTGTTTCAAATTTTTGTCAAAATTTAAGGGGCTCACAAAAACTTATCGGTTTTGATGCACAATTTTTTTACATTTGACCAAAGTTTTTTCAAAATTTTCAATTTTTTCTCTTCCCTGAATTTTCAATATTTTTGGATGGGGGGTCAACTTTTCCAAAATTCTATTGGGATCAACCCTGGGTAAGCACTTCCTCTATGTAACTATGGTGGAGTATACGCTATTGTTATTATTTCTCAATATTTTACAACTTATATAACGTATATTAAATTTAATGCAATTTTAATAAAGTGTTTGGCAAATATATTGCTAGAACTTAACAATGAAAATAATTTTTAAATTATTAACACAAGATCAATATTACAAATTATTTATTAGCAATCGCTAAATTTCGATAGATTCAAACATTTAAATATGCAAAGAACTTTGAAATGCTCGAGAACTCTAACTAATCTTCTTATCCTTTAATATTAGTAAAGACTCACAAAAGGGAACGATCACAATTAGGAACGTATAATTGTAGCAACTTTTCGACAGATAAAATTTACGTTAAAACAATACACATAAGCCCTAAAACGCTAAACACTCATGCGTATGCTTTTGTGTATTGCGTTCCCCATAGTGATCGTTCCCTTTTGTGAGTCTTTACTATATGTTTACGATTCAGACTGCAATATTTTTATTGAGCTTTTCGCAAACTTAGTAAATAACATGTAATTTTAGGTTTTATGGTTTTAGATAACATAATACATCATAAAAAGTTGTTAACATTGTTTAGAAACAATAAATAGATGTAAATTACTGAAATTAATAATATTATAATTTCTATCCATTTAAATCATATAACTGTTTCTAAATAATATTAAACGTGAGTATCTTCTGTGAACCTTATATAATACTTTACATTTGAGTCAAAAAACTAATAATTTTCTCAAATCCTTTAAAGTAAAAAATGAACAAACAATTGCTCACAAATGATTTGGTTGAAAATTTAAACGTCACATTAAAGTTGGACAGCAAACCAATAGCGAAATCAACAGTTTTATTGCTTTCTGTATTTGTGCTTTGTTTGTTGGCATTTGTATTCTGTTTTAATAATCATGAGAATTCATTACAAGCCATAAACCCTTCGTCTCAGAAAACAGTAGTATTGAACAATAGCTTTGGTAATTTGAACAGTTTTCTTAATAAATGGATTATTATGAATATGTTTAATGTCTAATGAATAAGTATTTTGAATTCAAATAATTTAGTCGTCAACGTGTATTTGTAACCATTTTTATGTTTAATTTCTTTCGTTACATTTGTGTCAATTAAGTTTTAATCTATTTATATATCAATTATCAGATCATTGAATTAAATTTATTTAACACTAATTAGGTAATCATCCGCCTGTAGACTGTAGACTTCAATGTTCAGGTAACAAATATATCTGCCAAAGCATTAACTATCCATGTCCTGCCGGTTATCGACCCATAAAGTGGGATATTGGCTGCACTGATGATCAAAGATGTTGCATTGGATGCTAATGTTTCTGTTTTAAATTCTATGCTTATATCATTTACAACTAAATTTGTTTATATTTTTGATTTTAAATATAACTGAATTTTGCTTTTATCTGAATTAAAATAATTTTTAGTATTCAAGTATTACATACAGTAATTGTTGATTTTGATAATATACTTAATTTTGATTGATTTAAAGATTTTCAATAAATTTGAAACTTAAAAATTATTTTTTTTGAGATTATTCTTAATGTATGTCTTAATTATTAAAACATACTTCAGTTATTTCTTTAGATTAAGTTTCTGTCACAAATAAGTAAACAAGAATGAAAAACTCCCAATGCGTCCGAACTGTCGGGTACCCCGGAAAATTTTCGGGACGGGTTCTGTCTTACTCTTAACGGTTCAGAGCAGTTCGGGAATTATAATTTTTAAAAGAAAGTATATCTTGTAGATTTAAATATTAAAAATAAAAAAGTATTACCGTTTATAATTTAGTATCAAATATCGATATCTGTTGTAAAATACCTTTTTATTAATTATACTAAACGATTAAATACCAATGAAGTTATATTGTATTATTTAAAATGATAGCTTAGATGGAATCCCGTATATCCCGCAATTTTTTAGGCTTTTCCCAATCCCCCCAGTCCCGCATATTTATCACTTAATCACACTCCGTCCCGCTTCCCACAGGACCTATTTTCGACCTCGAATATTAAATCAAATTACTGTCGACAAAAGCGTGAATAATGATTGAAAGTAAGTCGTTTGAAAAGTTGTGTTGATTTGAAATAATTAAAGTTTAAATAACAATAAACTATTCTTAAGTAAGAGAAATAAAATTTATTTGTTGAAACTTTTAACGCTTAATTAATAATAGGCTCGCTTTTTTTTAAAAAAATGAGCTAAAAATAAATTTACTTAAAGTTTTATTTGTACATCAATGCGTACATTAAAATATAAAATAAGTGTTATTTTAACTATTTTCCTATTAACCATTTTATAGTATATTATATTACATTTAATAAGTTTTAAAACGCAAAGTATACATTTTAAAAATTTCAAAATAATATTCTTTAGACGTTGTAATCACTCTTAACGCATGTCATTTTGTGATGACATTTAACATAACGCAATAAAACTGCTTATAACAACAATAAACGCAATTATCGATCTGCAAAAAAAACTGTTCTCTACTTTCAGATTCTGTGCTATAAAACATAACTAACGAGTCCTTGAAAGAATACTGCATTGAGATGGTTGCCATGCCATTCTGTTTTATTTTGTAATCCAGAGAGAACTGGTAACATATTTTGTATATATATTTATATAATTTTTATATTTAGAAAACTGGATGTTTACGTATAGATATGATTAAAAAAGCAAAGCTATGCTTAAAAGATACATTTGATAGAATGTATATTTATATGTATTTGATTAGACTTAAAATAATTGGCTCTTAAAATGACGATTTCGTATTATTTAACCACGTATTGGGATGACATCGCTGACCCCAGAGTCAAACACTGGAGTCTAATTAATGGCGGAATTTTTAATATATTGGGAATATTATCCGTTTATTTGATACTAGTCCTGAAAATATTACCTCATTTTATGAAAAATAGGTAAACATTTAAACTAAACTATTGATAAAATGATTTAGAGTTAAAAATAATTTAATTTTCAGAAAGGCTTATAATTTAAAAAATACATTAATGGCTTATAATCTATTTATGGTCGCAATTAACGGGTATTTTGTTTATAATTTATCGAAAACTATCGAATACGGGAAAATATTTTTCGATTTTACGTACCCATCGACTAACGATAACACACCAAACGCTAAATTCTTATTAAACCTGGGTATGAATTATGTGCTTTTAAATCGATAGAAAAATTAAAAAGTGCTTTTATTTTGATAAAAGGTTGGTATATATTCCTGAGCCGTTTCATTGACTTCATAGACACCGTGTTTTTCGTGTTACGTAAGAAACATTCGCAAATCACATTTTTGCATTTATATCACCACACAATGGTGCCATTCATGTGTTGGACCAGTTTTAAGTACAACGCGCTTATACCGTATATACGGTTGATTTTTTTGTTGAACACGTTTATCCATACATTGATGTATGGCTATTACGCGTTGTCCGCTATGGGACCGCGCGTTCAAAAATATTTGTGGTGGAAAAAGTACATCACAGCCATTCAAATCGGACAGTTTGTGATCTTAGTTGTCTATGGTTTGTTAGTGTGTGTCAAACAAACCAATTATCCAGTTGTTTGGCTCGTCGTAGTTATCGGTCAAATGCCCTTATTTTTAGGCCTTTTTGTTATTTTTTATCTAAAATCTTATAAGAAAAATGTATAGAAAGCATTTAAAACTGTGTGTGTGTTTGCATTGTTTGCACAATTCTTATCGGATTTAAATTTATAAAGCAAACGTTTTTAATTTTTAAACGGATTTATAATATTTTCCAGTGACAGACAATGCGTTTGAATTTATGTTTATTTTTTAATAAATGATTTAAAGTGTTAGAAAACAATTCTGTAAATATTATATCAATAAAATCGTTGATAACCATAACCACTAGTTCTATAATGATTTTTCCTCGAGTTTAGTGAGTGTTTGAGTTTTTATTGCGAATTGAACGCAATCAAAGTGATTAAAAATATATATTTTAAATACATTTTTCCAAACAAATTTTTCTCGTTTGGTCCAAACCTTACCAAAATTAATTAAAAGTGAGACTCAAAAAAGATCCAAACGGTATGCTGTTCAGATGAAAAGATTAGCAGAACGAATGCTATACCGTATGTTTATTCGAGTCGCACTTTTAAATAATTTTACTAAAAATTTGGTCTAATAGAGAAACACTTTATTTTCAAAAATAAGCTTAAAATCCATAAATATATTAAAGCCTATCTTTATAAATTTTTGGGTTTCAATTATCCCGAAAGAAAAAAGCTTATGGTAACTAACAGTTGCTAAATAGCAAATCATATGCATAGCATTTTAATCTGCTTTCAATGAAACCTTTTCTCTATTAGTCTTAACCTTAGCAAAATTATTAGTAATAATTTATTACATACGGTACTATGCATGCATAATAGAGTTTGAAATTTTGAAAAAAATGTACTCAAACTCCAAATGATATTTGCTCCAGCTTCACAATCTCTCAGCTTTGTCAATCTCTCCCCTTAAACATTGAAAAACTCTTAGAGTCTCATTCCAACTCCAACACTATTTTTGCGATAAGTTTTAGAATTACATTTATAAACCTTGCATAAAGTAAACAATTTGCACACCTTTGTGCAATTGTTGAAAATCATTTATTATCATTTATAATTATTGTGCTCCGTCAAGAGTGCTCGGGCTGGGCCGGGTTCGGGACTAATAATAAAAAACTAATACTGAGCCTGGCTTTGAAGTTTCACTGATTTCTATTAATTAGTTTTCTTAATCATCAAAATATTAAGGCTTGAACCCAATACATGCCCGCCAGGCATAGGCCCGAGCCCGTCAAATGTCCAATTTTTTCCGTTTAAATCGAAACATTTAAGTTGTAATAAAAAATAATCATTTATATGCAAAATCCTTAAAAACAATTAATGTAGTAAAGAATTGATATTTTAGCATTAAAATATACTGTTTTCTGGATTGACACAACAAATTTTCAATTTAAAACTTACAATTTTGGTAATATTATACTCTAATCCTAATGCCATGATTTTTAAATAAAACATTTTTGTAAATGTAAATGAATGAATCGGGCCTTATCTGGCATTTTTGACTTTAACAAAGATCCCATCTTCAAACTTTCGGTTTTTGTCCCACTCTGGCCTGAGAACACTAACTATACCGATAGACTGAAATAATATTATAGAGATATTGTTTACCTCATTTCACTAATTCTTTTATTGCATAATTTCGATATTTTCACTTATATTATACTTGTTTTTAGTTATATATTAAGGGGCATAAAGAAGGAGTTAAGTGTTAGTCAAATACTCAAATACTTGAGAGTTATTTACCTGAATTCTCAATTATTGATTTTCTATTAGAAATTTGAATTTTAAAATTATGGTAAATAATTTAGCTCACACAAAACGTATGAAAACTATGAAAACTATTTTAATTGATTTCATGTCTATGTTTGTATTTATATATATAAATCGAAAGTATTGATTAAATATTACACTTTGATCATCACTATTAGTTATTGAAAAATAATCGATAAAAACTAAATATGTTTTAGTACCCTAACTACCCAACAATAGCCCGCGGGCAATACAATAAAAAAGTTAATTTTATAGAAAATTTGATTGTGCGGGCTATGCATGGAGTGCGGGCTATACACAAAAAAGTATTTCTAAAAGTATTTAGTTTGACATAAAGTGCAAAACATAAAATCGTTGTTTATGATGCCCTTAGTTTGAACATTTTGGTACAGGTTGTAACTTTTTAATTAAAATTTATAATAAAAATGCAAATTTTTACACGATACACGTTATTTTCATTAGTCTTTACAATATTTGAGGTTTAAATATTTATCATACTTTAAATATGCGAGTTATACTCAAGGTGCAGGCTATACATGGAGTGCGGGCTATACAAGAAATAAAATTACTTTTTGGCAAAATTATTGGGTGCGGGCTATTGTTGGGTAATTAGGGTAATTATAAGTTTATTAGTATTAGTGTATGAAATATGCAAACATAATCGAATTGATTGTCATTTCAATTAATCATGTATTAGTTAACAGGAAATTGAATATTAATACTTTTAATTAATATAATAAGAGTGTTAATTCAATCAAATTACGTCACAATTAAAAAATGTGGAAAGAATTTAAAGTATATAAACTTAATAAAGTGATGTTAATAGCGATGAGTGACACAATATTCAGTATATCATATACTGTATATACCATTTCAATATATTAACATTTTATTCAATATAATAACTTAAAGATAGTTTTATTGCGCGCTTTATTGTTATAGTTTATTGTTAATTCATTATTAAGTATTTAACACAAGTTAATTCGAAATCACGCGATTCAGTGAACGTAATCGAACAACGTAACTGTGTGCTTTTTACTTATAAAGTTTTACTTAAAACTAACCGAAACTTATTTTTCAGCAGATTTTCGAAATTATTCAAATAGAAAGCTTTGAATAGTGAAAAATAAGTTTAAATAACAAACACATAATCAATTATCATTAAACTATTATCAAAATGAATGTATACTGGTTTATATGCATAGCTATCATACCATCAAATTCAGCAAATATTCAGGTAATTAACAATAATGCTAATTGATGTTAATTAATATTAAATCACAACAAATTTTAATGAAATATTTACTAAATTATTTTTTCTAATGATAGACTCTTTGCGAAAATCCAGTGATCTATTCAGCCGATAGACTATTGTATAATTCAGTTCGTCTCTATAGGAATGATCATTACTGGGAGATAACAGCACTTCCAAACAGAGAAGCAACAATTACTGGACCTTATAAAGTGTGGTATAGGGATATGTCACCCATTAATAACAGAACCAGTATCGTAACAATACATGGAGGACTGGCTAATGGAACAACGTTTAAATTTGAAAGAAACATATGGTGGGCATGGCATTCAGACGGATATATTGATTTGAATTTTAGTAGAGAAAAACTGTTTGGCAGAGAAACTTATAAATTTTTCGAAATAGATTATGATATTATGATACATAATGGATTTAATATAAGAAATCCATTACTGATTGGATTCAAGAGTGAAGAGAAAAATGGAATTCGTATGAGTAGAGTCAGTTTACATTTTTATTTTCTTATGACTTATAAAATATTTTTAATAAATTAATTATTGTTGCTTTAGATATATTACTTTAAAACATTGGATGTTCCACGCAATTGGCGTGTATATCCAGATTATAGGAATGGCTCAGACGGTTCGAATGGTTACTTCGGTGGTATGTATTCAGAGAACTATCCGCCAGACTTGGATGCAGCGTTTACGTGGCCATCACTTGATAA
>JAQGAW010002941.1:0-13729 GCA_034698025.1 Phthiracarus crinitus | reverse complement strand
CTATAATAATAGTATGATTTATTAAGTGCTCGTGATTCGCCTAATACTGATTCGCCTTATATTGCAAGTTACGATATTATCTCTTAATATCTCATGAAATAATTAATTCGCATTATTATCATGAGTTAATTCAAAATGAATTTATTAAAGAATTAATAATAGACGACGATATGAATGGCGTAAATACGATTAATATTAATTCATTAAAATATGTGATCAATAAGTGTTTAAATATTAATCATTTAACGTTGGATTTCGATTGTATTACTGATGAAATAATTAATTTAATAAGTAATACGTATAAACATATAACACATTTAGATATTTACAATAAATCTAAAGTATCGCTCAATTGTTGGCAACAATTTGTTGAACAAAGTTTAAGAAACTTGGAATCGATTACAATAGACGACAACAAAGATGAAGATATAATGTTATCATTAATACAATTATGTCCGAAACTTAAAGTAATTGATTGTGAATCGCATATTGAAGACTACTTTCATCGATGGTTAGAAGGAAATTCAATTATTGGCACTAATATTGAAAGTATCGGTACTTATAATATTAAAGATAATCGATTTATTAAATTTGCCGATCATTTTAAAAATCAATTGAAGTCATTGTATGTTAGAATTGAATCCGATTTAGAATTTGATATATTGAAACATTTGGCAACATTTGAAAATCTTGAATATCTAAGATGTGATTTTGATGATTTAAACAATGATAGTAATGCTCGTGAGTTAATAAAACTGATTGGTTTGAAATGTTTGCGATTAAAAGTATTAGATGTTTATGATTTTAATTTATCGAAAACTGGCGCATTTATTAAAGGCTTTAAATCAATTAAAAAATTAATACTTAATGTATGTGATGAATTTGAAAGTTTTGAATTTTTGCAAAATAGCGTTCATTTAACTCATTTGGAAATCGATGGATATTTTTCTGATTCGAATGGAATTGAGTTCGAAAATATTCATTTATATTTATCACAAATAAAGTGTATTGATATCAATATCCAAACAGAAGAAACACATCCTGGAGTTAGTATTATGAATCATTTAGAAAAGTTGCCGAATTTATACGATTTGAGAATTGGTTGTAAAGGTTTTAATGGCATCACTGGAATCACAACCGATAATGTCATGTCATTTATCGATAATTGTTTAAGTATTAGAAGAATCACTATTTATTCGAATGAAGCAAATATTGATGAAACTATTATTGAAGAGTATATTCAAAGTAATAATAGAAAAATAATTTTCAAAATTTTGTTACAAGAAAGCGACGAAAGTTATGATTAAATAATATGTTTAATAATCTAATGTTGTATTTGTTTGAATTTAGATTATTTAATGATTGACATAATTAAATGATTTTTCGTTTTATAGATGATTATAATTTTCTTAAAGTTTATATTATTTCGTTTGCAGCAGATTTTTCAGAATTAAGCGATTTATTAAATAAACATGAATTAATTCAAAATATGAGAGTATATAACGAACAGTGTGTTCATTATAAAAATTGATTGCGTGTGAACCGATTAATTGATAAGCAAACCGTTTTTCTATTTACTGCCACAACGCAAATATTTATAAACGTAATTAAAGATAACATTTTCCTATCAAGTATTAAACTAGTATTAAAATGCTGTTATTACTAATATCTGCGTTATTAACGCAAACATTGTCCAGTAATGTTAACACAACCCGTAACGAAACCGATAATAAGGCAGTATTCGTTGGCGATTCGATAACAGCGTACTGGGCTATCGAAGGCGAACCAGTATGGCATCAGTACTACGAACCATACGGAGCGATAGACTTGGGATTTCCGGGAGACACCACTGAAATGTTATACAAGCGTTTGCTTAACGGTCTCGTCGATGGCCTAAAGCCTAACGTAGCGGTTATGTTGATTGGAACCAATAACTTAAACGCCGGTCAAAATGACACGAATCAAGTGATTTTTGATCAAATCAATACATTGATTCATGAGTTGAGGGGAAGAATGGCTGGCGTGAAGATATTATTGGTTGGTATACTTCCGCGTATGAATTTGACGTATTGTTCACGTATTGATTTGATAAATCACTTGATCTCCAGATACGAAGATCACGAATATGTGAGATATTTGGATATGACGGACATGTTTGAGACATCGCCCGGTAATTTGATAGAGAGTTTGTATAAACCGGATTTAGTGCATCTCAGTAGTGATGGTTATCTTGTTTGGGCGAACACTATGAATGATTTGTTTATTGAATTGATTAACAGCTAAACTTATCTATAGTTTTGTAATGATTCGATAGATGAAAAATGTTTTAATTGATGTATTTTCTGCTCGAAAGTAATTTAATGAAATAAATTTGGCAATTAATGCATTTGTGATCTTTATTTTGTTGTTAATTAAAGTATTGTATTAATTGAATCTTTTTTAATATATACGTAATTGTATTTTAGAAGAAAAGATCGCAAAAGTCTATTGAATTTAAATTAAACTTTTAAAAATATACAAGTATTGGAAATGTAGAGCTAATTTGAGGAAATTATGGCGTAAATTAATAATATCCAAATTTTTTGCATAATATCAGTTTGAATTTAGTCAGCTTTGATCACTGAAGTCAAGTTTTGATCACTTCTGATAACAGGGTCAGGATTATAATTTTAGTTTATTTTTCTTTATTTTAGGTCACTTTATCAAAGAAGTTATTGATTTGACATTTCTGAGTGTTGACAGATCTTTATCACAGTGTATTTCGTTGTGAAGTACTGACTGACGCCAGTTATATACGTAATGTGTTCAGTGATAAATGCGTAACTGCAATAGAGTAACTTAGTCTATAACTGGCGTCAGTCAGTTCCTCACAACGAAATACACTGTGATAAAGATCTGTCAACACTAAGAAATGACAAATAAATTTACAAACCGACGGAAGCTTTAATAATTATTATATACAGTATTAAAGGGTATTTAAAAATTCATACATTAAAAATAATTAATCCATATATCTATATTAAAGTTTATTTATTTATTTTTAAAAATTTAAATTCACAAAAATTGTTTACTCTCTAAATACTAATTTTTTAAAGTAAAGTATCAACAAATTTAACGCGTTTAACAAAATTAATCAGTATTTAAATCGGGAAGCGTTTGTCCGATTTCTTTAAAAGTTTGAAATGAATTTTTCTACGATTACGTTCAATATATTCTTCAAGTTTTGTTTTATTAATTTTCACTTCTTTCGGATAAAAACTGATTCTTCTAATACATAGACATTTATCGATAAATAATATGATACTATCGGTAAGATTATCACAATCGTGAGTATAATCCGACGCAATAATTTCAAAACGTATTCGCAAATAGTATAAATTCGGCAACATTTCTAAATGATTCAAAATATTAATTATGATTTCGATGTCAATCGGATTTTTAAAAAACACGTTAAAACAGTTTAGTTGTGGTAAATATAAGTGAATATTTTCAAAGTTAATTCCTTTTCCAAAATAAAAACTATTTTCGATTTCCAAATGAGTTAAATGAACGCATTTATTTAAAAATTCAAAATTACTGGAAACATGACGACAATTACGAATAATTAATTTTTGAATCAATTGAAAGCCATTAATAAATACATTATTTAACGGTAAATGCAAACTATCGATCTTTTATACTTTTAAACGCAAACATTTCAAACCAATCAGTTTTAATAACTCAATACATTTGGTGTCATAACTGGCAATAAAATCAATGCGAAGATATTCGAGATTTACAAAATTTGCCAAATAGTTCATAGTATTGATCCCTATTTTAAAACTATTCATCGTAACAGCAAATGATTTCAACTGTTGTGTAAAATAAGTTTATTAAATTCAATTAAAATCAAGTACAATTTAGACGTTGCGTCTGTACACTACGCAAGCCAACGGAAAACTCTCCAGCGCATGCGTCGACGCATGCTCTGCATTACAGTTGTTTAAAATGATCGGCAAATCTTATAAATGTTTGATCGTTTATCTCATAACGTCCGATACTATCAATATTAGTGCCAATAATAGGATTCGCCGCAAAACAGTAATTAAAACATTGTCCAGTAATGACACGCTTAGAATGTATTGCTTTGAGTTTCGGACATAATTGTATTATAGTTGACATCATATCTTCATTTATAAATCCATTGCTGTATATTGAAATCGATTCTAGACTTGTTAAACATTTTTCGGCAAAACGTTTCACGCAATTGAGTGATACATCGAAATTCGTATTTATTCCCAAATGCTTTAAATTTTTACACGAATTTCTTATTGAATTAATGAGTTGATCGTTAATCGAATGGCAATCAATAATTAAATGATTAATATTCACGCATTTAATTAACACATAAATTAATAATTTTAAATTCATTCGCGGAAATTGGTTGCGATTTATAATTAGCTCTTTAATAATCGAATTTCGATATTTGAATAATTTAGGAAAAATATGTTTGCCATCAGTTAATAAAAGTCTATTTTGTTTATTAAATATGAATGCATTGAATTGTTTTGAAACGCATTGCAATCGAAAACAATCACTAATCGGTAAATAACCCAAAATCAGTTCACACAAGTCATCACCAAATCTATCAAAACTATGTCTTCTATACTTCAATACTTCAGTCATATTTAATTATTAGTGTTTTATAGTTTAAATAAACAAATATATTTCAAATTGAATATCGTTATCGTTAACAACACAACACAACACACGTAACGCATAGTTATATAACGCGCACAAAACTCAAAACCATTATTATTTACTATGCAATCGTTATGGAAACTACATAAACAAAACGTCACGCATAGCTTTTATACTTAATGATGAGAGTAAGCTCGAGCTCAACTTTAGTTCAGTGAGCTTCTTGAGCTTGAAAAGTTAATTAAATAACAAAAAATTAGATAAAATCTATTCAATTTTATCTAAATATAGTTTAGTCTAACAAAATATTTTACTTTTTGTATAAAATATAATAATGAATATCACACAAATCAATATTTTAGTTAACAGCAATAAAATTCTACTATTAGTTATTTATGTTTTGTTTTTAGAAAAAATTTTCTACTTGTAAGCTCAAGCGCATGTGTGTAATTTTTTGGTGCTCAACCTCAGCAAAATTGAGCTTTCTCTCATCATTAATAATGACCGTTGCCATTAACATTTGTACCGACAAAGTTGCTAGACTATTAATACCGATTATAATTATATCTTAGTTCATATAATTATTACTGGAATAATTCTTACTTTTAATTTTTTAATATCGCTTTAATACTTGTTTGCTTTTATAGTTTTATT
This sequence comes from Phthiracarus crinitus, assembly GCA_034698025.1. Classification (NCBI taxonomy): domain Eukaryota; kingdom Metazoa; phylum Arthropoda; class Arachnida; order Sarcoptiformes; family Phthiracaridae; genus Phthiracarus; species Phthiracarus crinitus. The sequence continues at coordinate 8,395 of JAQGAW010002941.1, read as the reverse complement.
TTCGCATTAAATTTGAATTATTTATAGTTAATTTTGAATGAATTTGAATGAATAACTATAAAAATGCTTCCAAAATTGATAAAAAAATTTTTTGACGAATTAAATATCATAATTTAAAAGGAAAAGATAGCAATGTATTGAAAATTTAAGTTGAAAATATTGTTCTACCGGTTATGCCAATAAGACCGTTCATAACCGCCGATTTAATTTTTTTATCGTAACGAAGCACTCTTGATATATACATCGCGATAATTTACAACTTAATTTAATTCATGTTTAATTTTTTAAAATTTAATTACAAAAATGCGGCACAATTTTTAAAGTCATCGATAGTAAGATTAAAAAACACGAGACCATCGGTAGGTTTACTGCAAATCAGATCCCAAATCTGTGGTTCAAATGTATTAACCAAAAATTTCTGCAATCATCGCACGAAATATTAAGCTTATTTGCGTCCAATCGGTTTTCTGGGTTTCGGGTCAGAAACGGGGAAAAATGACCAAAATAAAGTTTATAAATAGCATTTATAATTTTTAAAAATTACATTAATTTTCATTATTTTAGCAATTTTCTAACTTTGCCTTAAGAAAAAAATTTAAAAAATTAAAAGAAAAATATCTTTTTTAGTCATAATTTTGTTACTTTTTGATAGTAATAAAAAATTAAGGGAGGGGTAACAAAAACTCATCAAATTTAATCGACAAATTTTCTGTTTTATGTTAAAATAGCAAAAATTGCATTTCTAGCATTAATCTTCAAAAATAGCAAAATATAGCATTTATAAATGGAGCAAAAGCGACTCAATACTTTATGACTCGTGCACACATACATTTTTATGGTTCTAAAAGTAGTCATAATACTATATAAAATTTCATATTTATCGGATTCAGATCAACCGACAGACAGACAGAAAAATGCGAAAAATATTTGTTTATTGTATAAAATCGTGATGGTCTTGTATATGTCTCCATCACAAACACGCTGAACATTCTTGAACAATGAAACATTGGAATATTTGTATAAACATATTATATAAGCCAACAAAACGCATTAACGTGCGTAACATTTAACCAATTTTTGGCATAATAATTACAGAAACAGTTTAACATTTTATTTTCAAAATTTACTTTAGACAGTGAAAGTACGGTAAACCGATCGTTAGCTATACATTAGAAATATATCAATTTATTCAGTGTATAAATAACTTACAGTTGAATTAATTAAAATGAAGACAGCATTTAACAAATTGTATTTACAAACCATTATTGCTTTTTCTCTGGTAAGTATGGGTTAAATTATAAAACATTTATTTAAAAAAATTTTATTAAGGAAAAAATTTTAAAGATAATTTTGTTAATTTTTTAGATTATTTCTGTATTATGTTGGGGTAATTTGAAGCAACCATCAGGTAATGTAGTCTACAGACACTTTTTTGATAAAACAAATTTAAGGTTTTAAACAGTTATCTTTCATTTAGTTTCCATTGATAAAATTAATCTAACTTTAAACCTTTAAACATTCCTGCATAAATTGTCTTATCAGTGAATTGTTATTAATTTTCAAAGATTTTGTTTCTTTTTCTAATATCTCGATACTCTGCAACCACATTACTTGACCAAATTTTTTAAAATTATACTTTCTCCAAATAATTTTGAAAGTTAGCCCTTAATCTATGATCATTCAAAAATTATTGATATCTAAGCTTACTTTTCTATGACGATTATTGTGATTCTTTTTTGATTTGAAAACAATGAAAGCGCTCCACAATCCTAGTATGTTTTGTTCATTTATCAAATTATTTATCGTTCCTATATTTTTAATGTTATCGATCAAATAAAATCGGCTTAAAACATTCGAAAATTTTTATTCGATGTGTATTATTAGTCACTTTTTTAACATTATTTAAGCGATTGATGGGTAAAATTTCATTAATAAAAATTTAACAAAAAATAATGTCTCGAATGTTTCAATCGATTAATTTTAAGAAAGAAAATTAAATGAAACTTCATTTTATGCAATGTTATAAACAAAAACATAATTCTCCGAACAATTACTATTTACATCTCACAGATATAATCCGAACAACAGTTAACTCTAATAAACAGGCAAATTCTATAAGCCTTGACTCAGTGGAGAGAAATTGTTTAAAGAAATTATTGGATAAATTGGTCGCAACACCGAAAGAAAGTTCAGTCAAACAAGAGAAAGCATCGAATACAGCAAATGTCGCGATCGCACCAAATACTTCCGATTCTCAAAGCATTAGAGTTAACCAATTAATTATTAGTACTTCAAATGAAACCGAAACCGCATTAAATTCAACGATTGTCACGAACTCATCGCTAGAAAATGTTACGATTGACACTGAAACGCATGCAAACAACACGAGTTCGGAAAATGTAAGCAAACAAAATTCTAACGTTAGTCTAACTAACGAAACATTTACCATCGCTGAAAACGGGACAAATAACTCGAATTTAACGTTTTCGGCGCAAAACTTGCAAACTTCGAACGCAAGCAATAATACCAATGCAAGTGTGGAAACGGATAATGCGAATGTGACAGCGATTGTCAGTTCGCAAAATGTGACCGCAACGCAAAACGCAACACAAACTTATGAACAACTAAACTCCAATTCAACGGTCATCGAAACCGTTGCAATTAATAATTCTGGAAATAACGCAACAATAAACGCGACCGTAAATAATGGCACCGAAGCGAGTAATTCCAGCGTCGCTGAAGTAAATTCAAAATTAAATAGTGATCCACCAAAAAACGTGTCCGAAATCGCTGACCGAAGCAAGAAATTCTAAACGCTATGCCAATAATTCAATTGAAATCGCTTATTATTGATACTTGTTATTTACTGCTCGATAAAATGTTTTGATTATGAAATGTTTAACTTTTAAATAAATAATGCTTTGTTGTTATTTAATATGTATGCATGAATTTTGTTTGTAGTTTTCAAATACTGTAATGTTCTTATATATGTTATATCTTGTTATTATGTTCTTACCGAAAATAAATTTTTAATTAATAAAAGTTATATCAAGAGATATGAAATTTTAACTCGAAAAAGTTACAATAATTACAGATCTTCATCGACACATTAATTTGTTATAATTGACTATTTCAGATAAGATTAGTTAAACATCTTTACAATTAATCATTTGCTTTTGGAGCCATCATTTCAGTAATAGTAATTAAATAAATGTAAATTATAATAACACCAAACACTCGGACATAAAATCCAATTTACAAATATGCAAATATATAAGCATTTGATCGTTTAATTAATAAAAGAAAAATTCATTATGTATTTAAAACCAAGTTATGAGTAGTGAATTAAAATTCGTTAATTTTTCAAACAAATTACTTAATTCGAGCTATAAGTGCGTGACGTAATATTAATCAATATAGAAATTAAATTAACTAAAAGTTTTCTAACAATTCTAGCTAAACTAACGATTATTAAGAAAATTATCATAAAGTGTACTAAAAAAATGATACAAAATTATGAGTTACTAAAAATAGTTAAAAATGATTGAATGAAATTTATGAGTTATCATTAGAGAATAAAAATAAACAAAGTTTCAAAGTTAACCGCAGATCTCGTATTTTCAAATAGACAGCATTTCTAATGTTTGTTAGAATCACTCAATTAGTTACAGATTTAAAGTTCAGTTTTGTAAAATTAATTAGCGATTCGTGACATTTATTCGCATTAGTAGTTTGAAAAATATTCAATTACAATGAAGCTTCGTGTCATTGCGAAAAATATGTCAAAATAAAATTAATTTATGCCACAATAATTCCGAAAATACGAACATTTCATTCGTAAACTACAATATACACAAAATATTTTCGCGGTATGGCAACAGATATTTAGTAACTAAATTACTATATAAATTGGCATTATTCTCGTTTACATTCTGATTGACAAAACTATTTCAGTGAAAATCAAAACTATTCAGAATGATATCATTTGTAAGCAAATGGTTTGCGATGTTTTGCATTGTTAGCATTCTAACGGGTAGTTTGTTTTGCGATGGCATTCGTTTCAAATTAGGTAATCATTGCTTTATTTTCAATGCTTATCGGTTTTATGTACGAAACAAAAGCAATCTATTAAATAGTTTTTACATGACCAAATATTTTTATTTTTTAATTGAAATCTATAATTAAATTAAATTCTATAATTATACTTAATTAATTTAGAGCCTCAATTCGGAATGATTACCCCAGATTTAAGGATCTCAAAAATTCAAACTCGTCAAGCAGTACCGGTGAAAGCATTAGCGCAACAGGGCTTAAACCTGATTGGAAAATTGCACCAACAAAGGCAACTGCAAGCTGGACGTCAAATACAAGCGGGAAAACGTTATCAGATTAGCCGTCAGATAAGTACTCTCTCGAACGCTACTAAAGATATGATGGTAATACATATGGATAATTATGATAAAATGATAAGTATTGAAAAAATGTTAAAGCAAACATTAAACGATATGATCGATCTAAATGTGGGCATTAGTCAACTTCACGACATGGTTAGTACCAAAGACTCAGATTCAAATGCAACGCTTATAGAACCAGTAACACCAGAAACACCGTTAACAAACCTAATTCAACCCACGCTGAACTCAACTCAAACATCGCAAGCACTACTACCAAATTCAACTGAACCGTCACCTGAAGAACTACCGCGAAATCAAACCACACCTGAAGGAGTTCGACAAATAGCATCTCCAACATAAGGATAACCGCAAGTTTGGCTCATTAAGGCAGACAAGCAGCTTAATATACCATAAATTTATTGCGATTAAATGTTTATTTTAAATATTTTCAAATTATTAATCATGTTATTACTTAATTTTAATAATTACTTTTTTATTAAATATTTAATATTTAAATAACCTAATATTTTCCGATATTAAGTACACAACAATTGTCCCAAGAATTTACTTAAACTTTTGATATTTTATGTGTTTTTTTTATACAATAACTAGTATTATAGATAATGTATTTTATTTGCATTTATGATTGATTTAAATCATTGTAATTTTGTTACTATTTTGGAAAAAATATTTTTATTTTTAGTCAATAAAAAAAATTATTTGTCAGCAAAATTTGTTTTTTAATATAATAAAATATCTTTAAAGTAATTAGAAAAAAGTATTTTCTATAATGAATTTCAAACACATCGATAGTTTTAATAATTAACGACAATATGATTCATTCATACACACACGCACTTCGTGTTATGATAGCAAATTTCAAAACACGGATTGTTTAACCACATGTTCCGTTTAAGTAATTATTATTAAGATATAAATGTATAATAAACGGTTATTCTTATTGACGGTTTGTTTATTCAATAAGATAATAATCAAACCCCCGCTATTATTATATAATTGAAAATAATTAAAACCACCAAATAGTTGTTATTTCATTAAATTTTTATTAAAAAAATCGTATTTTATTAAAAAATAAATAATTAATTATTTACAAAAACTTATTTACATAATACAATAATTCCGCTCAGATTTCTGTTAAACATTTACTATTTGTTTGTTGGCGCGTAATAAATAATAATTATGCAAAAAAAACTTTTAAATTAAACGTTGAACGCTTTTTTAAGTTCTTCTTCCAATCGAGTTTCGGCCAGTGTTAACACTTCAAGCAATCGGGTTAGCGTTGCAATGCTCGCCTCATTTATCGGATGCGTATGTATGACTTGATTCTCCAAATTTTCCACAAAAATGGTCGCCTCATCGATCGCATCCGCTAATTGTGTTTTATTTAGTTTACGCAGCTCTTCTGTTACCAGTTTCGCTTCAATTTTTAACACTTCAGATATTTTTATTGCCTCTTCTTTTTGTTCCAACAATGTCTCAATTGGGTTCGATTTGATGGCTGATTGAAATTGAATAATTTTTTGAAAGTTTTGAAAGGTTTTTACTTAAGAAACAATATTTTACTCACTGTAAACGAACGATAGCGTCAGCATCAGAAAAAGTGATAACCGATTCATTTTTTGTGATGAGTTGGATATAATAAGTAATAAATAATGATAACGTAAATCAATTTAAAAAGAATGAAGAGAAAAATATTTCGATTCTAGTTTTTATAGTGAACATCATTCTCTATTCTCATAATCAACAAGCATTAGAAACTCTGTTAGGGTTAAGATAAACAAAAATCCAATTCCCATTTAGCCTAAAATTTTTTGTCCAGGTTTGTGCGATCATATACGTGATTATTAGAGTCTCAAAATGATAGCAATTGCAAATATTTTATTTCATAAGATAGAAGCATATAATTTTATATAAGTAGAATCACATTAAATGGAGCTGTTAGAGCTCCATTTATAAATGTTATTTTTGCTGATTTTTTAATGATTATCGCTATAAATGCTATTTTTCCACAATTTTTTTAAAAAATGTCGTTTAAATCCGAAGAGTTTTGCTGACCCAATCTAAGATTCTAAAGTAACTTCCTTAAGAAAGACATATTTTACAAAATTTGAAAATATTTCAAAATTTCTTTTAAAAAATATACTAAAGTAATATTTGGCCGATTATTTTTAAAAGTCTGTAACTATAAAATTTTTCATTTTGTGAAAATTTTTTATAATTTTTTAACTAATATGTAATGCTTTTAAAAAAAATAACTGCTATTTTTAATGCTATTTAAGGACAATTTTACAGCAATTTATAGCGCTAATTGGATATGCAATAAATTCTATTATTTTGAGGCTCTAGTGATTATTCTACCGGTAATTTATTTTCATAATATTTAGAGCAAACTGTTCTATTACAGTATTGATAGATAATATAATACCCACACGTATAATAATTTAACCCATGTGTGATTACCTCCACTGTTAATTTAATAAACATTACTTATACGTATGCAATTGTAAGAAATTATTTTTAAAATTATATATTAGAAATTTATTAAGAATATTATATAAGATTGTTCATTAAAACTGTGTTTATGGCAAATTACTAGCAGTAATAAAAAATTAATTAGGTTTTTAGCAATAATTGGATTATAAAATTTTGGTATTGTGTAATAACTAGAGCCTCAAACAAATAGCTATTAAAGCTAGGATCCGGATAAATGCATATATGCTTATTATTGCATGGAAATGCATGAAAGTTGAGTTTTTCTGTTTCTATGCATATATTGAATTGGAAAATAGATGCTTATTTTCACAATTTGTGAAAAATATTTAATAAGTATTACTATTTTTATTGCTCAGATAATTTTAAAAGAGAGCAATAAAAATCTGAACTAATATGTGAACATAATATTGTGTATGAGATAGAAAATTTGTTTGTTTTATTGGGTTTTAAGAGTCGAAGTGAAGTACAGTGTAAAAACTAAGGAAATCGAGTATTATTTATACAAATAACATGTGAAAAATTTAATTTTTAATTTTGAATATTTAACAACTTTATATTTAACTTTAAATAAGTTATAATAAAAACATTTATAATATTTTAGCATTGTTTTTGATGCCTATTAGACTAGCAAACTGGCCCCGATTTATCGGGCCCCCGTCAAGAAATCTCATGCTGGGCCGGGTTCGGGCCTAAAAATAAAAAACACGGGCCGGGTTTAAAGTTTTTCTGATTTTTATGAAATAGTCATCTTTGATAAATTCCAGAAATCAAAGAAAAATTAAAATGTAATGTTTTCGTTTAATAATTGTTAAATTAATATAAGTAGATAACTAATTCTCAACGAAAACATGTCAAACTGGACGGGTATCCGAAATTGGACGGTTAATTAGACTACTAAAGGGGTATCCGAAATGTCGGGGTCGGGTTGGGTTTTGAAAAATTTAGAAATAAAACTGACAACCACTAAAATCTCGATTTATAACATAAAACCTTTAGAATTTTGCAAAAATTTAAAAAAATAACATTTATCTATACTTAATTTTTGAACATTATTCATATTTTTAAGTAAGTTTTACTATTTTTTACATTTTTTAGAAAATAACAAAATTAAAATAATAATAATATTTTGATAGTCGGGTCTGGTTCTGGTTTAAAAATTCTAACGATTTACTAGTCAAGTCATAATGTGACGATTATTAAGGAAAATTGGATATAAACTAGCAAAATAGTATTTTTTAGTGATAATCAATAATAACAAAAATAGCAATAATAAACATAGTTAAAACGACTTCATTATGTGATTCGTGTGCATACAAAAATACAGAATTATAGCTTATGAATAGGGATTCAATTTTTCGGGACTTAAAACTATCAAAATCGGGCGGGATTCGGGAGCTAAAAAAATACTAAATTCGGGAACAAAAATTGAAAATTCGGGAAATAAATTAAATGTAAAATTTAGTTTTGTTAATCATAAATAAGTTTTA